>JAVQJL010094500.1:0-19295 GCA_036024295.1 Nannoperca obscura
CCCCCAATTTCTTTTTTTTTTCCACAAAAAACCCCGGGGGGGGGGGGGGGGGGTAAATGGCTCGCTTTAGGGTCCGTGGGATCTCTTTCTGCGAGATGAGAGAAGACACCCTTGTCATACTGTGTAGACGCATGGAGCTTCTGAAGCTCTGTCAACTTAATGAAAAACTCAATCAGTCTCTTGGTAGCTGAGGGGCACCCGAGCACCGCCTCGCCTCCCTGCTCCTCCTCTCTTTTCTTCCGCCGTACATTGGAACTAAATGTCAGCTTGACCCTAACAGGCTGACTCCTGCTACGCCTTGCATCGATCATTAAATGGATTAGCGCATGCTCTCATCATACTGACCTGTGATTGAATTGTTACTTTTCCCTTTTCTGTTTTAGTTTTTTTCCTGCCATTAAAGGTTGGAAGTGAAGTTTACAGTTTTTTTAAAATCGTCTCTGATAAGCCGTCATGTTGTGAAAAAGACATTCGGATTAGTTAAACCACTTCTGTCACCTCTAACCACTCGAAAGAGCAACCGAGCATGTGTTGCTGTTCACTGTTTCTGTATTGGTCGTCTGGCTCACACTCAATAGAAATTCCATACAGTCTTCACTTGTGGTTTCTGAAACCATGTTTGGAGTATAATAATATCAAAAGGAGCCTGCAGTCACATGCACAGCAGCACAGGAGAGCTATGCCTGCTCTCTGAGGTTTGGAACAATCATGGATTCCACAGACCAGCCTCCGCTATCATACATGCGGTTTGTTGTGGCAGCCCTTTTGTGTCGTTTGACAGGTTTTATGACAGATCGTGTAGGCATTGTTTTCTTCAGTGCGAGATATTCCTCCGCGCAGGATTTGTCATCCTCTGCTAAGTGAGCCGTCTCTGGGAGCTGAGTGGTAAAATGAGATGTAATCTATACCCCCCTGGTGCAATCCCTGTATCTTGTCACATCTCGCAGCAGACGAGGGAGACGCGATCCGCCGCGCATGATGGACACGACGATTAATGGATGTTTGCTGGCTGGGGGGTTGATTTATTTAATCTCTTCGCTCTGTCCCACATGCATTTCTACTCCCAAAGTTCCTCTGACTGCCGAGACATCGGTCTCAAATTTACAACCTCGTAAAGACTTCACTGTGATTTAAGCCACAGGGCAGGCACTCCCCTTTACTCGCAGACACGCAGTCAGAGCAAAACCCTAGGCATTGAAATCAACAGTGCAACCTCAAAGCAAATTGATCTTCGTATTGTCTCAGTGATGTGGAACTTTTTATTTTTTGTGCCACAGTGGTCACCATTCTAGAATTGAAAACACACTTCCTTTATGGAAACTGTTTTACTTCACCCTCACACACCCTTCCGATCCCAATTATCTCCGAATTGTTATCAGAGTATTATTCCAAATGGAGCAGCAGCCTCTCCAGTCCATTAGTTTCAGGGTACGCTTTTGAAGGTCCTCAGATGCCGAAGCCCCTGCAGAGCTGCTGGACTGCAAAATAAAGAGGGAGTCGCCTCACTTTCTCTCTCTTTGTCGTCTTTCCCTTCTTCACAAAGCTTGGAGGGAGGCCAACGCAGATTCAGGGCAGCCAGCACAGACAAAGCTTATAAGCTTGTTGTAGTGTTACATTACCTCAGTTATATCAGAAGGGCTACGGCTTCCTTTTTCAGCGCTGGCTCACGTGCAACCAACCACCCACCCACCCTTATTAATTGGGTCAATTCGATTCTAGCAGAAGAACAAAAACATGGCAGCATACAAGCGCTGTGCTCCAGGGTTCGTCTGAGAGGAGGGAAGTGAAGTGAGATTCATGTTTTCCTATGAAGTCATTAGTGGAATGGAAAAAACTGGATCTGTTATTTTTTATTTTTTGTGTTAATTTGTGACTTGTCTATAAGATGTGTGAATGTGGATAATCACACATTGCTCCAGAGACGGAACAATTGACAAGAAAGGTTTAAGGGGTAAATGGAGCCTTGCACCATAACAGCTGAATGGACAGACTCAAATAATTGAGTTGATTAGTAGGTGTGAAGTGAGCAGGGCCCAACAACATGGGTGTTGTTTTCACTGAAGAAAGGGAATAGTATAAAGATGTATGACAGTGTAGAAATTATTTCTTTCTAAGACCATCCTTTTTTTTCTGGAGGATGAAGCAGCCCTCAAGATTTCTACATCCATCCATCCAACCCTCGTTTTCTTCTTCCTCGTCGTTGTGTGCATGATAATGGCCGTTGGGGAGAGTCAGCCACTCTGACTGCAGATCCCCTGCAGGGAAAAGCATGTGGAGCTCCAACAACTGGGAATGCCTCAGGGCAACGAGGTCAAGCACGGGGTCAGCTAGGACCTGCAGTTTAAATGCCTTGAAAATGCACTTGTGCAATGTGGCATGGTGTTGACACCTACACCCCCCACCCACCCCTTAAGCACGCCTGGTCAATTCACCTCAGTACACATATCTGTGTGATTGTAAAGCACAAGGCACATATTACCCAGTTTTTCCCCATCAAGTACTTGGCGCGATAGGTCTTTTCATTTTACGTGTGCTCAGGGGCTTTTCCTGGAGAATAAAGATTAGGTGTTGCAGGCTGTTTCTGTGGTGTGACACCCCCCTGTTTAGAAGAAAATGACGGATTGTCCTGAAGCCTGGCAGCTTCCTGGTGTCCCCCCCTCAATCACACAGCTGATGTGACAACCAGATGTTTGGCCAGACATCATCACACCAACTGTCAAACGCCCGTCTTGAAGGCTTTGAAACAGATAATGGAGCTGCTCTATCTGATGTTAGCCTCAGCACTGAAGGAGATCTTAGAGGCCCCGCTGGGGAGAACAAAGACACAAATGTCTCCCAGCTAACGGGGATAAGTAGTACAGATTTCCTCCCAGCATGAGGCCACTCCAGTTTTTTGTCTCGAGTACACAAGCTCATCTTAAACACAGACTTGCACACTGTATTTGCATAATTTCCTCAATCCATGTTTGGAGTGCCCACTCCAGTTATTACAATCAATTATAGTGTAGGGTTTTTTTCTGTCTTTGCAGCGTCAAAGGCCTGTGCATCTTAACAGAAGCTAATGAAACAGCTACTCCTAATATCATCATCATTTCTGTCACTTTTGAATATAAAGCAGAAGACTAAATATAATTATAAACACAGTCAGGGCCATGTCTGAGGGATTGTATAACTGAAAAGGTCAGTAAAAGCAGATAATAAAGAGCTGAACATAGTTTGTAGTAAAAATCCCACAATTCCAACAGTAGAGTATAACTTAGACGTGAACATTTTAGCTTATAAAGCAGCAATGTCAAAATACACCAACTTTGAAACCCACGCCTGAGGGCATGATCTTTTTGAGCGCAGACCAAACCAAAGCCTGCAATGGTGAAGATAGTGGCATGTTGATAAAATACTGAACTCAACATCTAAACATAAGTTATTTGGGATACTCAACATGACTTTGTCAGGTGAGGCTTTTAAGAATCCCCCACATTCCCTCCCTGCAAATTGAGTCTTATTTTTGTAGACTTGTTCTGAGCAAAACACAAAAGTGAGCGCACCTTAAAATCTTTTTTATAATCCCTCATTCTATAAAACAAGATTGAAAGTTTACAGCCATGTAAGCTTCCTTTACTTAAGCACAGTGGTGCTCTGAGCCAAATGCTAGCATGCTCTTGAGGACAATGCTAACACACTGTTTAGCAGGTAATGATTACCACCTTAGTTCAGCGGGGATCATCCAAGTTACAAAATTACAAAATTCCATGGCAATCCATCCCATTGCTGTTGAGACATTTCATTCAAAACCACGAATGTCAACCTGCTCGTGGAAATTGAGGTAATGTTGGGGGATCACCAAAGTCAATGGGCTTCATCCTCTGGGGAACATAAATGCCTGTACAACATTTCATGGCAATCCACCCAATAGTTGTTGAGATATTTCTGTCTGGACTAAAGTGGTTGGTCCATGTGAGATTGCCATCCTAAAACGTTGAGCTGAACGGCTGTAATTACAGTAAGTCAAAGCCGAACCAAGAAGTTTGCAAAATCAAATGGACACTTAGAGACACGTTGGCTAACAATTTAGCAACTTAGTTGATTAAGTTTTCTGATGCAGATAAGCAGTGTAAAACTGGGTTTTCTGTTCAACGTTTAAGGTCTGTCCTGAAATCAGTGCCATCAGATCTCAGCCAGAAAAAAACACATTGTGAAAATCTAAATTTTCCATCAAAAGGTCACACCTTACAGATATGTATGATATATGAGCATTTGTACAGTACAATAAGTCTTTCATAGGCAGCTAGAAGTCTGAACATTGGCGTCTTGAATAAATACATTTGTGTTTCTTGTTCCTGGAATCAAAGTGGCATCCAAATGCCTCGGACCGTACCCGTATTCAGTCACACTGACGGATCACATCTCCCACTGTCGGCTTTCATCCCCCTCAGCTAGTGAATGATGCATTTTGCGAGTTACACTGATTAAATCTGGTGCTCATATTACACAGATTTATGCACCTGAAGACAAGCTTTATCTGAGATGTTTTGAAGAGCACAGGCATGCTGAATGAGTTGCCCTTTCAATGAACACAAGCCTGATGAAAGAAATGTCAGATTGTAATTTAGGTCGACTCTTTCACAGACACAGACACCGACACCACACGTACACACACCCACACACATACACACTCTTCCCATTCTCATCCAAAGACTTTGGCAGATGGAGGCATCTTTGTCTCGCCTGAAGTTTTCCAACCTTGACAAAACCACCCCACCTCAGTTTAATGAAGGCAAGCCACAACAGCGGTGTAGTAATGACTGGATTGTGTACAACATTATCCCTCCCCCTCCTCGACAGAGCCTTTGTATTCACCGCAGGCTGAGCTTCTCCCACCACAGAGCAAAGAAGGGGAGAGAAAAAGCAGCGCGTCTCCCCAATGTTAACTCAATAATGACTTCCCACGGGGGAAAGCGAATACGGGGCAGTCTTTGAAGTGGCTGTGCTGCAGGAGGCTCTTCTGCCCCAGCCTCACTACAGGAAGCTCTCACATGGGTTTTATAGAGCCTGGGACGTAAACAGGCTCCATACAGCCTGCACACACACATCATAATCATCATAATCATCATAATGTTACATTAAAGTCTTCATAACCAGAAGTCATTGTGTGGGGGGGGTTAGAAAGTTAGATGATAGTTGTGTAGGACTTGGTTATTTTAGCTCCAGTTGTGCCTGTCTTTCGTGACTCTCACACATGGAGACCACAAAATAATTGGACTCAGTTATCCAAAGAATGCCATGGGGGTTTTTTTGTTAACACACGAGTCACCTCTTCAGACAACTTGTGTGTTGACATGATTTTGTATGGAGATTAAGCATTGCTCACGTGGGACAAGGTCTCTCCAGTACTTGTGTTTAATTTGTGATTTGGAAACTCTTGCCAGTGTGGTGCATTCATGAGCCACTGTATAAATTGTAAAATCAGCTTACCCTACATGTTGGCCGGTTGGTCCCAACACTTTGGTTTAGACTGAAATATCTCAACAGCTATTGGATGCATTGCCATGGAATTTGGCACAGATATCCTTGGTGCCCAGAGAATCTATCTTAATGACTGTTTGATCCTCCGACTGTTCCTCTTGCGCCACCACATTTGACATTTGAGGTTTTGAGTGAAATGTTTTGACAACTATTGGATGGACTACCATGAAACTCGGCGCAGACATTCATGCTCTCCTCAGGATGAGGATGATGAGCCCTTAACTTTTGATCTAGCGCCGTCATAATGTCCAAATTGTCATTTGTCCAATACTTTGGTTTATGACCAAACAAATGACATTCCTATCAGCCTCCGCTGTACTTTGTGTTTGGTGATAATTAGCAAATGTTTGCATACTAACACGCTAAACTGAGATGGTGAATATAGTAAACTGTGCCTTCTTGCTTGGTAGTGTTTAGCCCAAAGCGCTGCTGTGGCGTTCAGATCAAAATCAGTTGTGTGTTAAAACAATGCATTGCTGTGTTGGTGGGGGCATGTTGCTTCAAGTACCAGTGGAATAAGGAATACAATCCAAAAAGTCCAGTGTGAGAAATGTGAAGGGTTCTCAAACTAGACAACAATGCTGCACAGTGGTTTATACTATTATTAAACAGGATTTTTCCAACTCTGGAAAGTTATCACAGCAGAAATTATTTTATCTTTTGTCACAAAGATTGTGAGGTAAACGATGTTGACGTTACAAAGTAATCCACCAGGAATGTGCACTTGCATGTATATGTTAGGCCAACGCAGCACCTTGCTTAAAGAAATCGTGTTGTGTTGCAGCAAAGGTTTGCCGGACAACCCAGCAGTGGCACCCTTATTCAATTGAATGGCTGCGTTAGTCAGAGGACTCTTAGTCTTGTTAAGGGATTCAGGCATTATTCAGTATTTTTCTTAGTGTCAACATATCCAATGAAAAGACCAACACCAAAAATGTGTTTGTCCTTTTTTCAATACTCTCTGACTTTCCTACCCTGTCTGTGGCACTCAAACTCATTGGTTATTACTGAAGATGTAAATATTTAAGGACAGGCCAAAAATATATTTTGTTATTGTTAAAAAAGGATAGATGATGTGGGTACATTGTGGGTACATGTCACCCAGTGCAACAGTGTGGCTCAATAATGTGTTTTTCGTAGGAGCAGAGAAATAAGAAACATCAGGCTTTGGCTAAACCAACAATTCTTGTCAGTAGAATCAATTCATCGAATAAGTTGACAATAAAGAAAACAGAATATTACCGTATTTAGCCTTTTTATGCAAGAAGCAACCACAGTGACAATTTCCTCTTCACAATGTACACACCTTTTTTTTCTCTTTTGTGTCTTGTGGGGTTTATTTGACAGGATTTACAGATCTGTTGCTTGAGGATGGTGTTGCTTTTCAGCTGCACACACGGCTCCATGACCAAAACCACAGGAGGAAGGTTTTTCCAAGACTTTCTGCTACGTTTTGAGCTGGCAACTTGCCCAAGCATCATAGCAGAAAAAATCCACATCGGCTACTGTTTTCCAATTCTGTCACATTGTGACAGAGGAAACTGCCAAATGTTTTTTGGATTAAGGTTGCGTTCGAGAAAGGGCATTCTGTGTCTGCACATTTACCACCTTTCCATCAACCCCAGTTTCTGTTTCTCAGTGTACAGCGGAGAATGTGCGTCTGTATGATGCAGCACAACTATAAGATCTGTTTCCACAGTCACTCCTGAGGCCTTAAATGAATTTGCAGCCCCTACGTGCTGCTTCAGTAAACACACTACTCACCAGAATAGGGGGCTCATTAGGACAGCACGGTAATGAGGAGTCATCCTGGTGCTCAGCAATGGGTTAATTGGGCCAGAAAGGGCACCAGGAGCTGAGGGTGACAATGTGAATGGCAGTGGAAGAGTAGATCCTTCTTACACACACACACACACACAGCCTCATACACCAGCACAGCTCACACACTTTATCCAGCCCTGAATGGATATAGTTTGAATGGCAGTGACCCTCAGAGGTCACCTTGTAATCACCATGGCAATATGGGCGGCACACACGCCCTAACCGCACCGGGGGACGAATCACACACGCCCTAACCGCACCGGGGGACGAATAGCAACCACTTAAGTTTTTGGCAGCATGGCAGGCATTCCCAGCGTGGATAATATGCGGGCGGGGGCCTCCCAACTATCTGATGGCTTCACACAAATGGGGCCTTGTAGGAGAACATTCATCAGCAATAAAACACCTCTCTCTTCAAGGAGTCCGTTGTGTCTTCTGCGGTAATACAACTATAAAAGTGACGCTACGGGACGGGAGTGTTGTTTAATGTACTGCTTTATGAGGGCATTATCTTAATCCTTGGAGGCGTTCAGCTGTGGGGCTGCAGCTCAGAGCCATTCTCTGTCCAGACTTTTATTGACTGTATTGCAGTCAGGCCATTCAGATTTACCCTGCTTCTATTCTGCAGAATTCATTCTCACAGTGTGCTTGTGTTCATTGTATTAGTTCCCTCTGCAGCCTGATTGTTGGGTTAAATATCCAGTTCAAAATTCAAATCAGACTATGCAGACCTTTTTGAGTGTCAGGAATTGTTGGCCGCTCTTGAAATTATTTTGAAAAAAAAGAGCAAAATGCATTCTTTAAAATATAAAAATCACATGTGGTGTGAAAGGTTCCTCTGCTCGCTTTCATCCTTCCGCAAGCGTTGTCTGTCACCAATCACCTCCACCTCTCCTCTTGCACTGTTTGCAGCATCTAACTGGTGGCTTAGCGTCTCAGAATGCCGAGGTGAAAGTGTGCGTGTGTTTGCATGTGCAAGGTGGTGGGGGAGGAGGAGGAGGAGGAGGGGTCTGCCTCTCTGTAATCCCCTCACGGTCTCTTATCACCTCTCACAGGGAGCGCAGCGGTGGGGGAGGAGAAGAGCCCGAGTCCCGCGTATCAGCGCCGCCGATCTCTCTACATTATTAAACATCCGTATTTCCATATTTCATTGAGCCCCCCGCGCCTCAGCAAATCGTGGTCTACTTAGCATTCAGATGAGAATGGGATGTTGTTAATGGGTATTAGATTTGTAGATGTTATCCTGTGGCTATGTCTTTACTACGCAGAGCTAGTCCATCAGTCAGTCGTCGTGCCTCTCTCTCGGGTACCACTGATGAAGTTGTAGTTGGATGTCTCCCTTTTCCTTGTCTTTTTATCCTCTATGCGTAGTCATACACTGGGTTTTTTGAGGAAAGTGAAATAACTTTTTCTAACTTCTCCCCCTTTCCCACTCTTTATCTTCACAGGTCCAAGAAGATGACAGCCTTGGCTGCAACATTAGACAAAGCCTCCCTGCGGAAGAAAGACTTGGAGCTGGATCTTGAGGAGCTAGAGGAGGCGGCGACGATGGTAGTAGAGGAAGAAAAAGGAGTGCAGGGAGCTTCCAAGAGCGCTAAGATATCGCACGGTGACGGCAGCAGCGCTTCCACTGACAGCAGCAGCAGCGACTCACAGGAATCTGAGGCTGAAGGGCAAGGCTGCACCGAATCCAACAAGGGAGGAGGAGGAGCAGAGATGTCTAAGGACAACCCTCTACAGCCCCAACCCACCTCCGCTGCCTCTCCCATACCCCAGGAGCCCGTGAGCACACTCTCCTCAGCTGATGAGAGCGCGGATGCCCTCCCCTCAGCCTCGGAAGGCTCCAGACAGCTGATCCAGGAACTGGGAGAACGGGTGGCGGAGGAGCTGAAAATCTCTCAGGATTCCAGCGACAAATCGGAGAGAAACTGTTCACAGCTGAACGCCGCTGCTGCAAAAACTCATGTAACATCTGGGAGGAGCAGCAGTGAGACTTTCTTGGAGCCGAGTCCTCACAAAAACCCTCTGCTCATCGTCCAAACACAGGAAGGTCTTGATGAGAGTGACTTCGTCTGCTGATGAACAGTACACTCTGTAAGGGCTGTGAAAAAATGGGCTTTTATTTTTATGGATTTCATTTCTATTTTTGGAATCTTTTTTTTTTTTATTGTTGATTCTTGTCTTTGTGGTACCACGTTTTGACTTGTAGTGCTGTAACCCTCTTTTTAAGGACCTTATTTTTCGTAAAGAATTATGTATTTTTAATTTATGAACTTGCTATGCCTCATTAAAATCCTTATTTCATGTTTCTATGGTTGTTTAATGAGCATGCGTATGCTTTTAGTTTTTCTCATTGTAGTTTATAGAAGATGAATTAGAGGCAGCTCAGTCTTCTTCGGTTTTGCCTCATGTGTTATCTGACTTTCTTGCTACTGCTGCTCTGCATGCATGCTATACAAATACTGTATATTTTTATCCTCTGAACATAGTGTTTGATTTTATATGAATTAGTGCTTTCTGCATGTGGGAGAAGTGTGCCTTCAGGGCTTTCTGCCAGAAGGCTTAACAGCTAGCCTGAGTCTGTCCAGCCTTTAGGAAGTCCGGTGTCGTAATATAAAGAGTCTGTGTAGGTGATGGATCGCTGAAACAGGAAGTTATTCGGGAGACTGCTGCTCGTGTCGCATCTAAAACCAAAAGTCAGTGATGACTCATCTTTTTGACCCAAACACACAATCTTTAGCAAACCTAACCAAGTAGTTTTGGTGCTTAAACCTTACCAAACGTTAAGCACTTGTTGGAAAGATTTTCTGTCAGAAAGCCTTAAGGACAAACTTCTCTCACGTGCTGTATATTTCTATACCTATACTGAAAAATGTAGTCTATGTTGGGCTGAAATAAACAACAGGAATGTCATTCCTGGAAGCTGGAAGCTTTGTCATTGTTCATTGTTGTATATCAATTGTATATCAAAAGTGCCTGGCAGAGCTACTTTTAGGGAGCTATTCTTTTTCTAATAAATAGTAGGAAAAAGCACCAACCCCTTCCTAAAGCCCCAGCATTGATTGAAGTGGAAAAGACTCTGCCGGCACTAAACAGGGCTGCAGAGCACGCAGGAGTGATTGATTCATCTGGCATGAATGGAGGAGCGCCGTCAACACAGCTCAATATCATTGGCTGCATCTAGCAGGCGAGAGAAAACAAACAAGGAAGCACATGTCAGGCAGACAGATGAGGGCTGCGAGCGAGGCTGCGGCGCGGGAGCCATTTGCTTGAGAGATAAGAGCACCCCGGGGCCCCGAGGCAGCCGCGAGATAGAGGAGCAGAGGGCCAGCAGAGACAAACTGACACTCTGGCCAGCTCAGGCATGGAGATGTCCACACACACTGGCAACAGCAACCCCCACCTACCCTGCAGTAAAATACATTTTAATTTGTGCCCCCTAAGTAGCCGTAAGACTGAGTGGTGTCGATTACTGTAATTGAGGAAGAAAAAAGAGGAACAGAAATTACCCAAATTAGCAGAATTTGTCAGGTTTTGTGATCGTAATGGGTCATAACCGGCTGAGGGAGTGATAAATCCTGCACAGCCAGTGTTGCCTCAGGCTTTTTTCAAGGCGAATTTCATCCAGCATGAATGAAGGCAGCTCAGGAGGCACCGGTGATGATGGCTCCTTCGGTAGATGGCGTCTGTAGTATTGTGTTACCGAGATGGATGGTGTTGTTAAAGCGCCTCCCAAGAAGAGACAACCTCCTTGCAACATCCCCACTGGGAGCGAGCGCCATCATTGCTGTGACTGAGATGAGTTACGCGGTGAAAGTCGGCCCATTTAAAACCCCCTTCCTTCTGGCGGACATGAGTCGAGGGACTGCGCGGCCCCCGCAGGTGGTGGCTCCCTCTCCCCGCTGGGGTTTCACATTGATTAAGTGACACCGGGCTCTGTTGCCGTTTTTCATTTTAAAGTGGCCTCCATATTCCCCCATTAGTGCAGTCGTCTCAGAGCATGACCGGGGGATCTGCGACCAAGCTCTGCACTTCAGTTGGTTCTTCTGCAATTAATCCTCGCCAACAGACATTTTTCAAGAGACCAGGCCACGGTTTAATGAAAGTAGCTGATAAATTATACAATGCAGTAATTAATGTGATGTGTATGCTCTATTTTGACTTAGATTTGATAAATCTGACCCTTACTCGTGTAGTGAGTGTGTCCTTTGACCTTTAAGGGTCTAAGAAACTGCAGTAATGTGTTCAGGACTCATGTTGTCCACGTGGTAATACGCACATTAACAGCAACACACATCTAATAATGTAAGTCTACTAAGGCTAGGGATAAATTTACCTTTTGCCAGCGTATATGTTCACATGCTTACCTGCATAGTTTATGTGCACCTGGAGAATGAAAAAATAAAACCGCTAGAGGACAGCTCAGGGCCAAATCACCACCAGAATATCTTTCTGGAGAGTTTCTGATTTTGCACAATGGAAACAAATTCATTCTTGACCTTGGAAATAGTAGTTTGACAAAATATTCTTAAAGGAATAATACAACATTTTGGTATATACAAGTTAGAAAAATGTTATCACCACTCTCAAATCTCTAAAGTTTACTAATTGAGTGAGACTCAAGGAAGTCACTGCACCCGTCCAAGAAATAATCTAAAGATACCCCAGGCTCCAAGTCAGGTCCTCAGATATGTGGACTCCCAGGAACTTGAAATTGGAGATTCAGGTCGTCGTCCTAACACCATGCAGACCGTGTGTGGACCTCCTCCCTGTAGGCTTCGTTTCGTTATTAAAGGATATCCGACCCACTGTGGTCGTGTCATCTGCAGATTTGATTAAGGTGTTGGAAAAGTGGTCGGGAGTGCAGTCGCAAGTGAAAAGGGAGTAGAGAAGTGGACCTGGTATGTATAGTCAGATTTGTCCATATGAACTAACACATGGACTCATTTGAAATCACTCAGGTTTAACCATTTGGTCTTATACAGAGGCTCTAATAACAGCAGTGCATTTTCTTGCCCCCACTGTGAGTAGAAATGTTAAAATGATATGTGATAATGTATTCCCTCCCTTGTTTACGTTTTAAATGGGAAAGGCAGCAGCAAGGACAGTGTCGTCACTGCCCCCTCTCTCTGTGACACACTGCCTCTGGTTGATTGTAATAGAAAACTCAATCTCCTCTCCCGTTCCTGAGTGGCAAAGTGATTCTGGTGCTTGAAAAGATTAATAGCCCTCAAGAAGGAATGAATCAGGTGCTCTCCAGGGCCTGACCCCTCCAATGGGCGTGCAAATAGAAATCCTTTTGTGCGTGCTCTTTCTCTCGAGGCTGTGCCGCCTGGTGCGGCTCGCCTTTCCCTTTTGTGGCCTTCGTGCTGCGTCGTGTCGCTCCAGACTTGGCTGCCGAAGAGACGAGGATCGGCTCCGGCACCCCCGAAAGAGAAGCAGGTGGCCGTTCCCTCCTTCTTTGGGCTGTGTAGCCGGTCCTCTTGAAATGACTGGCGTATGGTAAAGAGGGAATGAGTGCAGGGGATGTGTCAGTGTCTCTCAGGCTGACAGTGCTGACAGGGAGGGATTATCTAAATGGGCTATTTTCATGCTCTTAATCACAAAAGAAACAGTGAAATACCCCCTTTCCGCAGTGTGTGGGAGCGTATGTGTGTGGCTGTGTGTTGACAGCGTCGGCATCCACTTGTCGTCTGCAGCGTTCCTGGCTGATTCACTCTAATTGGTGTGAGCAATGTCCGTTAAATCACTCCCTAACTCTCAGTGGACATGTGCTATCAGGCAGCTTAATGCTGCAAATTGCCTCTGCCATGCTAGTGCCGTGCTATGTATGTGTGTGAGGGAGAAAGCCTCTCATCTATATAACACCTTGTTAAGTGTGTTGGGGTAGCAGGGATGTTGGTAAGTGTTATGGTAGAGGAGAGTCCCTTCTTTAAAATTTGACTCTTATCTGAACGTACATTTTAAACTATATACTCTTCCACTTAGTACATTGCAGTGCTGCCCCTGAGGACATGACAGCTGAGAGACAGTACAGCTCATCAAAATTTCACGCTGGTAAACAACAGCACATTTCTAATGAGGCTGCTTCCACACAGTGCTGTCTCGAGCCTGTTCTCCTCTTGTCCACAACAGTTGTTCCTTATCTGAGCCAGTCCACGCTCGAGCGTATGTCTCTGCGCTTTCCAAAAAAGCTCTGGTTTTATGTTTGTTTTCATAACTTAAACAGCTGTCAAACACAATTAATATTTCAGTGAGAGACTGTGCTGGAGGGAACCTCTAAGTGCTATGGGAACTGGAAACAACAAACCAACACTGTTGCTATCTGCCGTTCTCCTTCTTCAGCTGCGTCTGCTGTATATATTCACTTCCATCCTGCTCTGCTTTCATGGAGTGGCTCTTTTATGACTCCTGAAGCTAAGCAGCGCAGGATGGAAATCAAAATAAACTGGGTAAAGCTCTCCTGGTTGTTGTCAACAAGCTGTTGGTGTGTCAATTAATTTCAAGCAGTGGCAGTTTGAACAATCATCAAGTAGACTTTTTGATATTTTCTTTTCAGAGGAAAGCAGATCAGAGCTTCGTCTGAAGAGGAAGAGGTGAAACCTCTGAGCCAAACCTCAGAGGCAATGCCTGTGTTTGCTCTGCCTTATGTCCACGGGACGGTGCCCTTTAGCCTACATGTGAAGTCCATGTTTCTGCCCCTCTTGGTTCAGAGTAGAGCAGGCTGAGCCTCAGACTAATGATGCCTCACGGATGTTAGTATGTTGCAACCAGACAGTGAACAAAGGTTTTCTCATGCTCGTACTCCCCAAGCGCTCTGCAGACAAGCTCCCTTGACATTACCGACACAGGATCTTGACATAGATAAAAGCCTCTGCTTGCGCGTAAACACAGAAACACACTCCTCTCCTCTAAATTTCCTCAGCAGTGTCAGTTCTGGTGCTTCCATTGACAGGCACGAAGCAAACCAACCCTCACACAGACTTTCCACCCTGATCCCAGCTGCTGGAGCAAAACATGACTTCATCCTGCCATGTTTCATCCACGACACCTCTGCGGCAAACTTCACAGTTAGTCCACCGCACTTGCTTAATCTCTCTCTATTTCATGCTCTGTCTCTCACACACACCCCTCCCCCACTTCCTTGTGGCCTTTTTTCTTATCTCCACCCGGTTTCACTGTCTTTCCAGATCTCTTTCAGAACACGGTGTCAGCCCTCCCGTGTACATCCCACCCAGTTGTGCAGCGTTTCCAGCGCCGTTCCTTCTCACCCCTACGCACATCACAAGAGTTGGCCTCCTACCATATCCCTGCCCCCCTGGGATGTGTTGCATGAAAGCAGATACCTACACATGTGTCGCTATGCCGATCCTGTCAGCATGTCAATTCAATTGCTGTTCTCTGGCACGGAGAGGTGTAGATTACATCTGCATGGCACAGCACCGTGCCTCCCAGCTGACACGCGGCATCAACAGAGCGGGCAAAAAAATTGGGGCTTAGGGGGAGAAGAGAGTAAGGTGAAAGAGGAGAAGTAGAAGAAAATCAATGTCAGTTTAGCATTTAAAAAGGTGACTAAACTTCATGCTCACACTTTCTTCCTAGTTTCTTGGAAAGACTTTTGCTGCTTCTCGTCAAAGAACCAGACTTGGGGCTAATGAAATATTCCAGCAGGCATGTTAACAAGTCAGCTCAGTGGGTTTTCCTGACATCAGAGCAATGGAATATGTATGTTGTATGTTAATGCTGTGTCAAGCTGTGGTAACAGTGTCAGATGAGATAAGAACTGATCACGTGGAATAAAACTGTCTGCAGGCCAGTTGTGAGCTGAGTGACTCAGCACTTTAAAGGAGAAAGGAAGCTATCAGATAACCAGCTTGCACTTGGATAGCTGTTGATAAGGTTGGTGGATCCACGTACTTGTACACAAGACGCCTGTGGACCTCTGAACCCTGGCAGAATAGCTGCTTTAACTGACCTTCAGCCGGACCACATGGTACGAGATGATTATAGACCTGTGTATTGAGTTGGGACTTTGATCTCTCTGAAGGTTCGCTACAAGATTTAGTCTGATATAATTTGACAGGTTTTTGGAGTTTATAATAAGGAGAAATCTTTTTTCATACATTTTTACTGTTTTATAATTCTTCTATTGAGGGTTTGCGTTACTTCATTGTTTGGTCAGTTTTCTCAGTAAAGGCGTCATTATGCTTCAAACAAAGTACTAATCCCCCAACACCTTTACGATGTCAGAATGAGGGGTCCGCGCCCGACAAGATTTGTAACTTTACCAAACTGACAATCTGACCAGCATGTCCACTTCATACAGTGATTGGGTGAACTTCTTTCACAAGCACTCTTTCTACACTTCTGTCACTTTTTGTGTGTACAGCTGGAGGGCAACACCATTAATGCCTTTGAAGAGAGACTGAGAGTCTGAAAGTGTGTTATCGTTATCCCCATTTCTAAGATTTTGTGCGCCATGCCCCTCTCTATGGTGGCAGCCTTTTAACCCTGCCTTTGATTTTGGACATTTGGAACAGATATAAACACTTTTCCCATGACAACCCTTTGCACAAACTATTTTGTGTGTACTTTGTCTGAACCCTTAAGTCGACTCTCAGTGTCTAATGCGTCAGTATTGCACTCAATGCCACAACTTCCAATTGTTTTGTTTTTCTTAAATGTTTCGTGTCAGTGTGATGACATACTTTACCCCACCTGTTTCAAAATGATGTTATCAGAATCAAGTGGCAATATCTTGAAGCAGAATATGATGCTTGATTCAAATCACGTGTAACAGCTTTGGAGAACATCGAGTGTAACCCAAGGACCCAGGACCATGAATGAAGTGAACAACATTAGCGGATAGGGAAGACTAGACCAAAACTGGTCACAGCATCGACTAAGGGTAGAAAGTTGACCTTTGAGCTTGGAGTATTTTGTTACATATACTCCCAAATGTCAACAATAAACTTCTATCCTGAAATAACTCTCTTGATTTGAATTAGCATTTATTTCATCCCAGTTTTCTCACTTGAACACCTTGAATAATAGTTTTTGGTAATTCATGTGTTTGCAACTGATCTCAATGAACAGAGAGGGAGGATGATGGAAGAGCTGGATTTGCAGTCAGGCTTTAAGTGTATGTTCCTCTTTAATATATCCTGGCCCTGAACGCGTAACACTAATGTGCACTAATCTCTCCAACACAAAAATCAATGAAGCACCCGCCCACCCAAACAACATTCATCTCTGCGGTTGAGTCAGGAGACTCCAGCCTTCACACATCTGTGGGATGTTAGCATCACTTGTGGATTTACTAGTGTGTCGACAAACCATGCACGCTTGCTCACACACCTCCAATCAGCCCGGGGTTACATGAGGACACACTGCATGTCCTGTTATGCATCTTATCAGGAGACAACAGGACCTTTTTCAAGTGTACATAAATTTGAGATAACATGTTACGTTACCTATGACTATGCAAATTAAGTGAATTACGCTAATTAATGCATTGATAGGCAAACATTTGTATGTCCTTACATGGTGAGTAGCATTGAAAGAATTGTTCAACATTTTGGGAAATACTATTAAATAAATATTCACTTTCTTGCTAAGAGCAAGGTAAAAAGATTGATACCACTCTTGTGTCTGTACAATACATTTAGAGCTACAGTTAGCAGGTGTTTAGCAGCAGTAAATAAATCACAAAGCTGAAGATTCTCAGTCATCTCAGAGGGAGAGAGAGATGGAGAACAACATATAGCAGAGAGTCTAGTGCCACCAGCCTCCTTCTTGGAAATGTACAGCTTGGCAGTCAGTCTCAAACCATCCAGCCTATTTGGAGGATGCAAGAATATAACAGAAGGCATCGTGACAGGCTCTAATGGAGAACAGACCTTGATTCTGGACACTAGTTTCGAGAGAAAACGAGCATCTTGTCATCTTTCAAACTGTGAGATGATGTCTATTTAGAACTTAATGGGGAAAATCCTGCTGTCAACTTGTCTATTGTTTTGTCTGTTTAGAATCATTATTACATATCAGCTCCATATTTGTTATCACCATGATAAACATTAAACTGTGAGCAGACTACAGCTTGATCCTCGCAGTTTGTTTCCCTTGCTCCCGTTAATATCTGATTTTCATTGTGGAAATGCACGTTTGAATTTGAGTACACTACAAGTGATAACAGGTTGAGTTAGAATGACAAAGGGGGAGCTTTGTAACATACTGTAACGAGGTAGGCTACTGGTGCTGCTGCAATCTACTAGAAAACTTCTTCTACCGCGAGGACTTCAAAGTGACCTAACAAATCATCTGTCAGTGGAAAAAACACTTTTAGTGTAGTTTATAGTTTGCGTAAGAGTTCATATCATTATCGCTGAAACAAATTTAATGCCAATCCATTCAATGGTTCAATAGCTAAAATTTACACAAAAAAAACATAAATGTGAACCTTCTGGTGGTGCTAGATAAAAATGTCAGGGAGGTACCAACATCCTATGGATTCATCCTCATTGGACAGTGGATAGTTGTGCCAAATTTCAAGGAAATCCATCCTATAGTTGTTGAGATATTTCACAAGAAAACTGAAAAATGTCGAACTTGTGATGGCACCAGAGGAAAAGTCAGGGGATCACCAAAGTCTGTCATTTTCATCCTCTGAGGACCATGAATGTCTGTACAAATGAAATGGAAACACATCAAAAACAGTAGTTATTGAGATATTTGTGTCTGGACCAAAGTGGTGGATCAACCAATCAGCCGACCAACTGACCAACGTTGTCATCTCTAGAGCCATGCAGCTAGCATAAAAAAAAGGCAGAATATAATTCTAATCCTGATCAGATTAATCCTATTTGGTTGGTCTTAGACAGGATCAGTTTACAGGACAGCCACCCTGTCCTCTAGGAAACCTGATTGGACATTGGACCATAATCCTGACCTTAATGAACCCTAACCTGACCTGAACCCCAAGTTCTTGATGCCTTAAACCTGGTTGCTAGGAGATTTACAAAATGACTATAAACCCAAATTAGTAAAACTGTGTTTTTAAATGCTCTCAAACGACCCCCCATATTCTTCTTGTGTTACAGCATCTTCTAATTATGCAGTTTTTCTCCTAGTGACAGTGTTCTCTTTGTCATCTGCAGGGCGAGTCATATTTAATGTGCTCAACTAAAGCGTTGTTGCAATGACAAATACTTCAGTTGAATCTGTCCAGGTTCCACTGTGTTACCATGATTAAATCTCAGCCACACGAGCCTCCACATGTAGCACACACTCTCAAGGCAAGAAAAGTGGAAGCACCGTGTAATATTTTATATGTTACAGTTACACGGATGAGTGCAACACACATAATCTGCCCTGGGCCTGTTTCCACTGTGCAAACACTCGCATCAGTGGACAAGGACAATTCACAACTTTCTCTGACATGACAAAGCAGCGGGCTGTGTAAAGGTCTGATCTGACACAGCTGCTTGATTCTTAATGGTGTGTTTCCCCTCACATGACAGCCCTTCTCACAATGTTATGACCGCAAATTGTTCATGCTATGTGGGACCATTAGAGAGATGCTTCTTTGACCTCCCTGACAATAAGAAATGTGTGAATAGCTTATTGTGTGTTTTGCCTGTTTTAAATCAGTAGGTGCAGCCACTCCTGGATCCTTGTTTTTTGAACGGTTAGCTTGATTTAATTGTTCATGTTTTGACAGGAACCAGTTTTTTTGTCACATTATTACAACATTACTCTATGGCTAGTCTGGCAATGTAGGTTTATTGGTCTGTCAGTCAAGCCGCCACTTTGGTCCAGACGATAATGGTGGCTCACAGCAAGAAGGTCGTGGGTTCGATTCCCCTGGGGGACCAGGCCTTTCTGTGTGGAGTTTGCATGTTCTCCCCATGCTCACTAGGGGGTCCTCCATACGATACATATAACCCCCATAC
>JAVQJL010094507.1:0-25207 GCA_036024295.1 Nannoperca obscura
TAGCGATGAGCTCCAACTCTTTCAGGTTGGAGGGTCTCCTTGCCATCACCCTGATCTTTAGCTCCCCACAGATTCTTAATTGGATCCAGTCAGGACTCTGGCTGGGCCGCTGCAAAACGTTCATATTTTTGTCCACTAACCATTTCTTCACCACTTTTGCTGTGTGTTTTGGGTCGTTGTCGTGCTGAAATGTCCACTGGTGCCCAAGGCCACGTTTCTCTGCAGACTGGCTGATGATGATGTTGAGAATCTTGATGCATTGCTCTTTTTTCATGGTGCCGTTTACTGTGATTAGGTTCCCTGGTCTATTGGCTGAAAAACACCCCCAAAGCATTAGGTTCCACCACCATGTTTGACAGTGGGGATGGTGTTCTTAGGGTTGAAGGCTTCTCCTTTTTGATGCCAAATGAAGGATACATCATTGTGGCCAAACAATTCAATTTTTGTTTCATCTGACTATAAAACAGAAGACCAGAAGTCTTCTTCTTTGATGAGCATTTGCAAAGGCCAAGCAGGCTTTTGTGTGCCTTATCTGGAGAAGTGGCGTCCTCCTTGGTCTGCGTCCATGGAACCCAGCAGTGTGCAGTGTCCGTTGGAGACGCCTTGAGACGTTGCCACCAGCAGAGCCCAGATTCACCAGGACGGCCTTGGTGGTGATCCTTGGATTCTTTTTCACCTTTCTCACTATCCTCCTGGCCAGCACAGGTGTCACTTTTGGCTTCCGACCACGTCCTCTGAGATTTTCCACAGTTTTTATAATACTTTGCACTATAGCCACTGGAGCTTGAAAACATTTAGATATGGCCTTATAGCCCTTTCCTGACTTGTGAGCAGCCGCAGGTCCTCAGTGAGCTCCTTTGTCTTAGCCATGACTGTCCACAAACCAACTGCAGGGAGCTGCTGTTTTTCACCTGTTGAGTTGATTAAAACTGTTGGCAGCTGTTCCCAATGAATCACAGGAATTAGGATGCTTTAGAACAGCTTGGACTATATGGAATGGTATAGAACTTTGGATTTTCCCATAGACTGTGACAGTTTGCAAAGGGTATGAATAATGTTTGACATGCCACATTTTGTTCAAATGTAAATTAAAGCTGAGAAAAAAAAATTTTCCACGATGATGCCTCTTGTACATCATCTTATAATCTTCTGGGAGACGCCTGTGTCATTTCCAGTCAAGAAAAAAACTTGCTGGTTGAATAAAAGTAACTTTAAGTCCAAATTTGCCAGAGGTATGAATCATTTTGGGCTTGACTGTAGTTAGCTGGCTAGATGCATGCCCATCCTTGCTAAATCCAATGCCATGCTAAATAACAGATGCAAAATAACTTTAATGTTGTTGACTAACAGCAGTTAGTTTGATACATTTGGGAGCAGTTGTTTAGTTTGATACCTTAGAGAGGCAAGAGGCATGTAATTGACTGAATGATGAGTGGGCAATGACTGTTGAGGAGACCACTGCAATGAAAAGTGACAATATGGAATAAATGGAGTAAAAAATATGGAGTAAAAAGTGTCATGGGGTAAAATTCCATAATAAAATAAAAACAGACATTTGAAAATAAAATGTTTAGAATGACTCATGTTATTAAAAACATACGAATGATGAATTAACATATGATAATGAGTGGATCAATACTTTTTTCCCTTTTAATAATGTTGCATTAGTGTCCTTCATTCATCACCCCTTCTCTTCCTCTTCTCTCTCAGTATCAAGATGGTTCTGATGTGGACCAGCGGCGACACGTTTAAAACGGGCTACTTCCTGCTCACCCAGGCTCCTGTGCAGTTCTGGACATGCGGCCTGCTGCAGGTCTTTGTGGACTTCACCATCCTGTTCCAGGTTTACTACTACAGCCGCTACCCACAGAAACCAGTGTCCCACACCGTCTCCCACACCACCAGTGCCAAAGCCCTCTGAAAGCCCCTGTTACATGTCAACACTCAAAACCACCAGTGAGGAAGCACTTTTAGAGCCGCTGCAGACACGTATAAACATACACGAGTACCAAAGCACCTTGAGATGATGCAGGCTGCTCACCCTCACCCCGAGTATACATAAAGACACATACACACCCATAAATAAGGCATGAACATACACACACACCTTGTGGTGTTGGTGTCCTCAGCGATCAACCTGTGCATGTGGATAATATTATGCACACGTGAATATATACAGTATATAAACTGCAGATGTATGCACTGAAACCTGTGCTCAAGAAAACGTAGATCAGCTTTTGTCGTCCACATGAGCTGATTATTGTTGCATGGACCCTCTGCCTTAAAACACACACATTCAAACATGGCTTGCTGTATTACCAGCAATATAAATGTATGAATCAATCAAAAACAAAATCTTAATGTGCAACATTACTGAATGTACAAAATGGCATTTGTTATTTTGTAGTTTTTAGAAAACACAGTGGAGAAATGCTGGTCAGTCTACCACTTGTTGGACACATGGTCGCCATGTGCTGTGACACACAGGCTCAGTCTTGTGGGATAATACAGGAATGCAACTGTAAGAAACAAGAGGCAATCAAACTTTACCAAAAGAAGAAAAAGCTCAAGAGCCTGGAGATGCAATCCATTAGCTTCTAAGAAACAAACGGTCTAAAACATAAGTGGCCTTGAGGCTAACGGAGGGATGCAAACATCTGCCTTTGTAAAATAAGGACGGTCTTCTGTCCAGGAAGCATCTTGAAACATCGTCAGCATCGCGACCAGTATTCAGGCTGCATGGGTTGTCAAATGCCAAGATTTTTGTACTGAAGCTGTTGATGACATGAAGCACATCATTTTGATCCTTTTAATTTCCAAATATTTCAAAAAGTCAGATTCCTCTTTTAGTTCATTTTGGTTTGTTACACCTTTATGCTGCATTCAGGCAATGTTGTCCCCTATTATCGACTAGGGAGAGTTTGTGCATTATAGTTAGTTACTCCCACTGCTAGCCTTTTGGTCACACCATTTAAATGGTCTAAATTAGCTACTTTTGTTTGTGACTGTAAATATTGGTGTCCTTGCAGCCATTTTGCCGCCGGTTTGTTGACACTTGTAGTTGTTCGCCCGGTGAGAGAGAGTGTACCATGGCTGTCAAGATTCACACTTCTGACTCCGTGAATGTTTTTTCCCACTTGGCTGCTCGTAATCACTGCCTGAACAACAATATAAGGTGGATGCGGCCGCCATTCCTATCTGTAATAATAACATTATGTTACAGCCAGTGCTACAAAATGAGAAGTTGTAATGAGCCACAATTGTCCTTCAACAGAGTTTCCCTTGAGGGTTTACAGACTGATAGTGTAAAACCGTATCTCCACCTTCCATCTTATTGGCTGTGGGTAACGCTGACTGGCTCGTTTATTTTTTAGATTGCAAATCCAATAACATCCCCTGGTATTGCCACTCACGACTCTCTGTGCGGTGCTGCTTTGGGCAGGTTGTACTCCTCACCATTTTGTCGCAGGAAATTAATTTCCTGTTTAGAAGGAGACGCAGTCACATAACACAGTGAAGGTTTTCTTTGTTACCATTTCTGTTTTTTAATTTCCCTCTGTGGAGGGGAAGAAATGCCAAACCAGGAGGTGTACGACTGTCAGCACTTCAGTGAACTGTGCACCTGAGCAGACCTGATTCTGTCCTCCTGAAGAAATGGACACTTCCCTTTTATTCCAGTGGGACGTGGAGTTTTTTCTATAAGTCTTTCCTTTCTGGCTCCTAAATATACAAAAAAGATATGGTGAAATGGTTCCTTGGTTTCTTAATAATAGATGTGCACTTTTTGTATTCACAGCTGTTTAGTCACCCTTTTTATTTTGCTATCTTTCAAATGCCATTGTGAGATAGTGTGTGCTTGTTTTATTCAGACGTTGGTGAGGGGGTGACGGTTGTATGGATAATGCGAGATTCCTGACAGGTTCTTGTTGTGCTCATCAGGATCAACATAACCTCCGTTTCACTTTATTTACTGTTTCATTTTCATTGTGTCCGATTTCACTTTTTTTTACTTTGGGTTTTGTATCATTTGGTTCATTCATTTTATCATGTGAAGGTATTGTGGGATTTTAGTTTGTTAATGTACCAAACATATTATTTCCAGTATGTTTCTTATGCCATGTTTTACTATGTTACATCAGTTTGTATTTCCTTTTTCTATTAAACTGCCAATTGTCCACCTCAATAACTGCAGTTACTAACTACAACACTGACATCGATCAACACTGTTTACACATCATGTATCGTCATGTGGCATTGTCTCCAATAAAGAGGACAGACGGACTCGAGTGTCATGTTTTTGTGTGATGGAGATGTTTGACATGATCCAGCGTTGCTCCCATCAGCGGTGCAGCTCTGGCACTCATCAGCTGTCAAAGAAGAATAAGCCCACCGGCTGTGGTCCTTCTTTGGGCTTTGAGCATATCTAAATAATAAGCACATAAATTGTAATGTCCTGGGCTTTCACGACAAGCTCGCCACTGGTACAGAGAGGAGACGGTACACAGATAATACATGTTCCAGCCAAAAAGGGCTGGAAAGATGGATTTTCTAAATGCAGAGCCAGATTATTACTATGCTCTCTTTTTAAGGCTTCCGCTGTGCTGTTAACCCATCGTGTCTGTCTCTTATAGATTAGGCTCGAGTAACTTTAGTAAATTGGATTATCATTGATGTAAGTTGTTTGACAGTCATCCACATGGGCCCTCACTGTCAGAAATCTATTTAAACGTTATCTCTAATTTAAACTCGATAAGAATTCATGACCACAACCCTCAAAATAAAATTCAGTATTGTGCTCAGGGCCTTGAGAATGTGAGTGGGTGTGATAAAGCTTCCCTGTGTGATGAAGACTTTAAAATGGCTGGTACCGACTTTTTGCAAGTCCCTCTGTTCCTTGTGCTGTGCAAATATTAGCGGTGTCACTGCAAACCCTGTGCATCACTGCGTCACATGAGAAGTGATGGTGAGAACTCTTCCTGATGCACTTCTCTAAGATCACATTTACTAGCAGAGAAAGACGTTCGTGTAATGAACTTAGTGTCTGCAGACACAGTCTGGAGCTGCTCCACTGGAAGATTTGTTTGACCTTGTTTACTTAAAGCTGCACTTATTCAAAATTTTATATTTAATTAATATAATATTTAATTCTGTTTTAGTGTAGACTTTACCAAATCCAATAAAGAGCAGTCAACCAGTTCAAAGTTCATTGGAAAAGAAAATGGCATTTAAGATGAGTGTTTTGTTTATTTGGTTATTTATTTATTTGGGGGTGGGGTGTAAATTCCAAGTATTTGGACGTTGCAAATTCAGTTAGCCAGGACAAAACGTTCATGTGTGCTTCTCCAATTATTTTAGAAGAATTTATAGATAAATCATCTAAAATAGTAACCTGCGAAAGATCGGATCGCCTCTGAATTTTATGAGCTTTTTTTCTGAGCTGGCACCATTCCTTTTGAAAGTATTTTCAGAGTATTGCAAAATCTACATTTTCTACTGTAAATCCTAAACTGAAACAAGATTAGCTAATAATTGATAACTGGAGGCCAATTTGTAACCCTCTATACTATACAAGTCAGTATTTATCAACAGTACAGTACGCTGAGCCAACATCACTCCTGGAAATAGAATTGATTTATTATTAATGACTCATGTGGGGAAAAAAACAGGAATCAAGCCGCAGACAAACCAATATAGGATGTAACAGCACAAAGTACAGCACGCAGTTGCTTGCAAATTTAGAGCGTCCTTGTATATAATAAATTGTTAAATCAAAGCCTCTCCACATAGGACGTTTTTTTCAGAAGAAGCTGTTCCTCAGGCTATGGATTTAGGAGGCAAAGCACAAATCCATTTAAGTTGGCTTTCGATTCAAAAGATGTCTCATTGCTCTATCCACTCCTCATCAAAACAATATTTTCATTTCTTAAATACCTAAATATTGTAGAAATAATAGTTTTAGGTGTTCTATGTAATATTTGCATACTTTTTAAAGATTCAACTAATCCAGTGAATAATATCTAAACCTACATTGTTCTGATGCGTTCCAACTTGACAATTTGGGGAAATTCTTTTGTAATATCTCACTTTGAAGTACAAGGCACTCAAGTCAAAGAAAATGAAGTGCCGTATTTGCAATTATGTGAGGAAATCGTGTAAGACCATGAAAATTATTTGCAATAGCTGAAATGTTTTTACACTTAAGAATTTGGGCTCTGTTGTTTTCACTGCCTGAAGGTGAATGTATAACATCTGCCATAGTCAGTCAGCCTCTTTGAAGAGAATCAATTGCTTCTCTAGTTTCATTTACATTAAAGGATCACTTTAACTTTTTGGTTCACTGGACAAGAAGATTGACACCAACTGATACAGTGCATATTTCCACTTTTAGTATCAAAGCAATGACAGACAATGTGCAAGAAATTGAGTGCAGTAATTCACTATAGTGACACATAGAACATGTGAAAAACCTGCCAGAATTGTGTAGAGGATTGGGCAAAAGGACAAAAGCATCAGCATACAGTTGCAGTTTAACATGGAAATTGCAATGCATTTCATCTTCCGTGGACCCTGATTATTCACAGCC
This sequence comes from Nannoperca obscura, assembly GCA_036024295.1. Taxonomy (NCBI): domain Eukaryota; kingdom Metazoa; phylum Chordata; class Actinopteri; order Centrarchiformes; family Percichthyidae; genus Nannoperca; species Nannoperca obscura. The sequence continues at coordinate 6,584 of JAVQJL010094507.1, forward strand.
AACTTGATGGCAATCTGGACATTGGTTTTTACAACGCATGGCAAGTAGAAATTCTGACCTGATAACGGTGCTATACAAAGGTTCAGGAGGTCACCAAAGTAATTAGGAGATACCCTAATGTATGTAATGTATGTTAGGAAGTATGAGTATCTATACCAGATTTCATGGTAATATGTATGGCATGGAAGTTGTTCTTGACCAGTGTTGGACAAACATATATATTGACCAATATAAGGCAACAACCAAAAACAACTTTGTTAACAAAAAAAAAGAAATATCTTAAGGTCCATTTAGTAGCTTTTTCCAGTGCCTTCAATTGCATCTCAAGTTTTATTTTTAGCGGCTGGAGTTTGTATGGTATGGAGATGCTTTATTTGTCAACACGTGATTTAAATGTGAATTTTGTGTGATAAGAGGTAGACATACATATATAGAGAAAGCCATTGTAACTTATCTCTGTTCACAGATGGCCTCTGGCATAGGATGTGAATGGCCTCCCTACAGCGTTTGCAAGTTATGTCATATTTCAGTCCAAGCGTGGATCCGTCTTTAGGGTCTTTACTTAGGTCATGGAATGACAATTGAGCTATTTCCTTTCACTGATCAAGACTGAGCAGCAGTTGAAAGCTCTGGAAAAGCAAGTGGTCCGTTTTTTGTTAACTTCTTTTCCCAAAAGTGCAAATGAAATTTCACACTCAAAACCAACTCTGGATTACTAAAAGCATTATCTTCATGCTGTGAATAATAGTAGCTTATGATTGCTTAACATGCTATATAAATAGTTCAACATTTTGGGAAATACGCTTGTTGGCTTTTATGCCAAGAGTTATATTATAAGATCGATACCAACCTTGTATCTGTTTGTTGAATATAAAGATACAGAGGTGGTTAGCTTAGCTCAGCATAAATACTTGAAGCAAGGGGAAACAGCTAGCCTGGCTCAAAAGCTAAAAAGTACTCATACCAGCATTTCTAAAGCTTGCTAATTAACACGTAATCTCTCATTTAGTTCACTCTGTACAAGTGTAAAAACGCCAATTTGTCCCGTTCTAGGCTGTACGCTGTGACTTCCCAAAGTCCTGTTGTCCCTTTATGGTTGCCAGGCAACCAGCGGAGACTATTTTTGATACAAATTAAACAAACAAGATCCAACGTGTTAATGAGAGCGTTTTAGAGGTGCTGGTGAGGATATTTTTTAACCTTTAAGACAGAGCTAGGCTAGCTGTTTACCCCCGTTTCCAGTGTTCATGTTAAGCTAAGCTACAATAACCTCCTGGCTGTAGTTCATATTCAGTGTAGAAATATGGGAGTGTTGTCCATCCAACTGTCAGCATAAAAGTGAATTAGTGTATTTTCTAAAATGGCTAACTATTCTTTTAAAGCATCAGCATGTGCACCAGACGGAGGCTAATGGAGATACAGGAGTGTGGGACCAATCCTCTTGAAAAACTTCCCAACCGACTGTATAGCCCTTTGACAGATAAATTAGTTTTGTGTTATTATGATGAAGATTAACGATCTCTGCTTCATTGCAAATAAATGCGCTGACATCATCATGTTTATGTGTGACCCTTATGTAACAGAGCCCCAGGTACAATAAGTTATTTGGTCTGGCTAAACACAATACACAGTAAATGGAAATGATATTGCACACCAATGATGAACTACATGTCTGAAATCTCAGCATTATTTCAGTCAATCCTCTCAAATTCCGCTACACGAGAAACATTAATTATTAGTCTGAGCCTTAGATTTCTTTTTACACAAACTTATCTCAAGTCTGAATCACAGTCAGTAAGAGTACTGCCATTTCTTAAAATCTAATTTAACTTTGACTTGTTTAATCATGAATATTTTATTATTACCCATCTTTTAAGTCAAATTTGGGAAAAAAAAGACCCCTGCAGCTCCTCTGTACAACATAAGAAACTCAGAAACACTCTGGTGCACGAGCGCTTCACACAAACAAAGCAGAGACTTCAAGCTCCAGAGGAGAAAATCTCCTCCCTGCTCACAGTCCTGCAGCTTGTCAACAGCCACTTGAACGCACACAGACAGACAGCTCCGTCTGTCTGCTAAGTTTGCATGGACGCTCTAATCTCAGCAGCCCTCTGAACAGCCATGGACTTCCTCCGGTGCACGGATGAGGCTGCGGCCTCCGTGATGCCGTGGTAGCTGTCTGTCTCCTGAGAGTCTTCGCTGTTCTGGGACTTGGTGCTGTCCTGCGAGTCCAGCTTCTGCCTCAGCGCCCGGCTCTGTTCCTCCTTCAGCTCCACGTAGGAGCGAGAGAAGGTGTGAAAGATGGATGTGACAGGGAAGGCCATGAGGAGGATGCCGCTCAGGATGCTGCTGAGCGCCACTACCTGGCCGGGGATGCTTCTGGGCACCATGTCTCCGTAGCCGACTGTGGTCATGGAGATGACGGCCCACCAGTAGCTACCAGGGATGCTAGTGAACTCCTGCTTGGCGCCCAACTCGCTCTCTGCTAGGAACACCAGCGGGGAGAAAAGAGCCATGGCCACGCAAAGGAACAGCAACAACAGGCCGAACTCGCGCGTACACCTCCTCACTGTCAGACCAAGTGTCTGCAAGCCTAAGGAATGACGGGCCAACCTCATCACGTAAAAGATCCGTAGAGCTCGCAGGACTCGAAGAACTAACCCCACTTTCTCCAGGTAGTTGTTCCCTGAGCCTGCAGGTTTCCCCCCCACCGACAGAGAGTCCACGATGAGGGTGATGTAGTACGGAAGGATGGCCACCACATCAATGACATTTAGAGGCGTACGCAGGAACACACACTTGCTCTGCGTCTGAATGAAGCGCAGCAGGAACTCCAGGGAGAACCAGGCAACGCACACCGTCTCCAGCACAAAGATGTTATAGCACCTCTGGGAGCACTCACCCTGCGCAGAGGAAAAAAGCACATAAAAACAGACATTAAGGGTTTTGTTACATCACATACAACCGTCAGTGAGCAAGAGCGCTTCAGACAGAGGATGCAGCATGAAGTCGGTAATTAAGAATCTATTTCAAAGCCTGCTGTTTGATTTGTGCATTCGTCATTGACAAAAGTGGTCGATGCGTTTGATCTCACAACAAAAAGGTGATTCTGTTCTTTGACAGAACAAAACACAACAGAGAAACTGCTGAAAGTTTCGTGAACTGTAAATCAAAGGCTTTGACTATCTCATCTAGTAAACCTCGTTGACTTGTACATCCAACCTGAGTGTTTCAGAGGTGAAAGCTGTAAGAGACAACATTACGAAACTGTTAGCTCATACTATGGTTCTAACCACAGCTGAAATATTCTCCCTTTTAATGATAATCTATTTTTTCAAGACTGCTGAAATAGCGTTCATAAATATTTGAAAATATAATTATTACAGATTACTTGGTTATTAAGTCAAAGTCACCCCTGAAGCAGACTGAAAAAAAGAAAGCTTTTAATTTATCTGCATTTCCATAAGTGTTATTAATGATTAAAAAATAGTCTCTACTGTATTTGTGTCAGTTAATTATGTGTGGATTAATTAGAATATGCAGAAACAATCAAGCAATAACCTAAAATATCTTCTGATTCTTAAAAGTTTTGAATCTTTCCTCTTTTAAATGTCATGTAATACTATGAAATAGGTGTTATTAAAACAGTCCCCCACTGTGCTCCATGGCTCAGATATTCAAGACTTTTGTGGATGTGCTGAAGTCTTAGCGACATTAAGGACTAAATACGCTGTGGGGCTGTAAAGGCTATCTCCAGGTGTGAATGTGCAAACCGTTCCCCTTAGTATTTGTTCGGTCAACAGCTCTGCTCCATGGAGATGTCGTTCTAACTGACTGCCCTCACAGAAAAAAAGTTATATCCGATTGAACCTCATGCATTTTTTAGTCTACACTTTTTTGCATATAACATGGTTTTTGCCCTCAAGACATCAAACTTGCTAAACCCATTAAGGACCATGTAAATCGCTGTTCAGCAAAGCTGAAGATGCAGCGGCAGCAATAACCTACTAAAGTGAAGGCTGACAAATACAATGTGATAATATAAGAGAAAACTGTAAATAAATAATATAGTAATGGAGTTGTAGTCATAATGGTCAGAAGTGGTATAGATCTGCCAGAGGATTGATGTGTAATGTTCTTTAGTAACGTCATTACTGGGACAGCTGTTTTGTTACCCTGGCCTTGGAATGTAGACTCTCAAAATAGTTGCTTGTGATTATGAATCAGCAGAGTTGCTACTCGTGATTTCTTACATTGTAATCAGATAAGATAGATTTCCTGACTTTTCATCCGGCGCCTTTATCCAGTCAAAATGTTATTGTGTCCAACACTTGGACAGCTTTCCACCTTGACACCTTGACTCTTGACATTCTCATCAGCCTTAGGTGTACTTTGTGTTTAGTGCTAATTAGCGAATGTTAGCATGCTAACATGCTAAACCAATACAGTGAACATGGCAATTATGCAATGCTAAACATCAGCATGCTAACAAGCTTACAGTTGTAGAGTAGACTCTTAGTATTGTTAGATTAAAACCTGTATTTAAACTTGAAATTGAGACACAGGATGCTTGAGTCCATCCCATTTCAAAGGCTCCTTCAAATGCCTTCTTTTCACGAATTTGGCGGATCCAACAGCTGTATCCAAACTTCATTGTGTACCCAAACGTACCGTCAAAAGTGGCCGAGCAGGGTTACACTTTTAAATGTAAGTACTGGGTTTCAACTCACTCATGTAGCTAACAAATGTTAAAGAACCAAGGGGCCTTAGATGCCTCGAACCTCAACTGCAGCTGTCAAGGTTGCTAGGCGACAGGAGCGGTTCTTCATGATGGTGCTGACGCAAATAGGAAATCCTTGGTAAACCAGACCATCTTGGTTCAGCTTTCGTGGCTCATGAAGGATGTGGCCCCTGAATAACAGATTCTACATATTTCTTAGCAAAAGCTGGTCAAAAGTAAAATCCTAAAAGTCACAATGTTACTGCACGGGTTTACAAGTGAGGTGCCACTGCAGTGATGAAGGCTTGTTTACATCTGCCTGCCAACCAAATAAACTATATTTACAGTTTAAAGACTTGCGTTTAATTACACCACCTGCTGACTGAAAAGTAAAACAGCATGAGGACATATAGAATCTCTTTTTTCTATTAGTCACATCAGAAAGCCTCCACTGGCTGGAATTTCACAGTCCAAAATGGACAATATGGCGTTCTCTGTCTCGACTCAGCTCCATATGTCCCTGGCCAGCTGCTAACAAGCCCTCATATCCTTATTTTGAAATGTGAAATGATAAAATAACTATGAGGTTAAGAGCACAGATTTTCAGCTTTGGTTTGAGGGGATTTCAAGCCCAAAAATTGGGCCAGACATTTAAAAACAAAAACACTTTTTGTTCATGCTCTCTTCAGAATGCCAAAAACATTTGGATACATTATAGAGGCAACAGTACTTTGCTGAATATTATTATATTCAGTCAAACAGCCTATCTGTTCAGTCGAAAGCTAAAATATATATATAATCTTTTATATAGTCTAGATTTCATATCGTCAGCATCATATTTTCTGTTTCTCTCTCTAATCCATACGCTTGGTGTCTGATTCATCACGCCACCTTTGTGTCCTGATGATCCAGTTGCAGACCTGCTTGCACTACACAAGTATTTCTTATACCACTTTCCCTAAAATCCAGGAAGATTAAAGCGTAAGAGAACATGGCTTTACGATGGAGTGATTCAGATCACTCTCTAACTTCCACCCTCTTACCACATGCTGTCATTTCACATCCAAAGTAATAAGAGTCTGAGGCCAAAACAAATAAATGTGCAACTGTCCAAATCCTTAAGGACTCACTCATTCTCACATGCTAACCAGTATGTTTCACACTTCCTGTGTCATTCTGCTCTTCTGCGTACACAAAAGGAGTCTGTGTGACACATTTGCAACAGTTTGACCAGTGTGTTTGTATTGTTCTGTCAGAGGCTTTCTGGCTGAGTGCATTTTCCACTCACTCCCCGCCGGAGAAGCCTCTGATGTACGCAGAAGCACGGAAGATCAAATTAAAAGCACACAATTATCCGTCTCAGCGATCAGGGGACTCTGACCCTGTCACAGCTGAAGACAAGCATGTAAACCAAACAATACAGGAAGCGACGGCTCACTTCTGATCCCCACAGATAAGTTGGAGTGGGTGTGATTTACTAACAGGCGGACTTCGAGTACCGAGCTGGTTCGGTCTTCGGCACACCCATGCTTTTAATGGATTTATTTACCATTCTCATTTGTTCACCTCGCTGGGCTCTGCTGTGTGCACTGAGTGTCTGTGTGTTTGTTCTACCGGGCAGATTGAGTTTCAACACTTTTCCCTCTCTTCCAGAAATCCTCTTAATATGCTTCTTCACAAAGCGAGCATCTTATTACAGAACAATAACGTGACTGTGTGCAAATCCTCTGGATTTTAAGGTCAAGCCAGTTCTATTTCCATCCATGAGAAGAGATGGCATTCACAATTATGGCAAAATGCTGCGCACTATGAATACCCAGATGGAGTACTCATAATGGTCAAAAGGTTGAGTGTGGTCATGCTGCCCACTTCTCACCCTCAATGGTCGCCATCTTGGCTACATAGCGGAAAGGGAGGGACCACCAACCTATAAAAATGGCAGCCATGGTTGAGATTGTTACCGCAAACACCGCATTTTTTATCAAATCGAATTGAATTCAAGTGAGCAGACAAGCCAGCAGATATTTTGGCAGGCGACAGTCGATAATGCTCCGCCCGGTTGCAATTTGCTATTAAAAGGAAGAGCCCAATCGAAATTTACACGCATAGTACATAGTGTGCACAGTGTACTACATAGAAGTGTAATAATGGAAGAATCCAAATACAGACACAGTATAGGTTTCACCTTTAGCACTGCTTGGGTTTTTAATGTTTAAATACAATGTCAATGCAAAAGCAGAAGATGGTGCATTTGACTAATAAGCTGCCGACAAAGTTCTGTTCAGTTGAGTAGTTGAATAGACTGAAACCAGTTTACCTACAGGATGAAAAGGGCTCGATTACCAACTATTGGTGCTGTCGTGGAAGTAAATGCATATAGAGACAAAAAGGGCTCGCCTTCACCTGCTTCTTACAAGCTTCACGCTTCAGCACTTCCGCATTTCAGCATACGTGATAGCAGGGCCCAAGCATTACTACCAAAGTGACAAATGAGAAGTCGTCTACATTTGTTTAAATGTAGCAGCATTTGTGGGTGTAATTACACTTTCATTTGAAGTGTGTTCAGATAGTACATAACATGAGAGAGGCCTTCATGGATGAATCCATGTCTGGCTCTGTATTTGATATTTGACTAACTGAAATTTTAACCTGATGATGACACTAGATTTAGGGAAGTTATCACAACTCATCCTCTGGGGACCACCTGTCTTTATTTCCATATAACATCACAAAGGCATGCACAGCAATAAAAGTGCACAGAACACATGGTTGCTTAACTCAACAACATGCATAAAATGTATTGGAAACTCTCCATTGCCCAGAGAGGAAATATATTGGTGTCTATTTATAGTCCTGTAAAAGACTGACGACCTGTCAACAATGTACCCTGACACTCACCAAGTCGTCATGGTGGGATAGCCTCCTGCCCCCCACAGTTAACAATGCATTCAATAACCATTAGTATTTATGTAACCTGCTCAATTTCACCATCAGCACAGAGCCTCATGCCTGTCTACTGCACACCTAAACACCGTCAGTCAAGAATAGTTTCCTATGCTCATCTGAATTCTCCTCCCACAACCTTAAAATGACTATCATTCGATGTTAAACTCTGTGACATTGACTGCTGGGTTTGAGATTATTGCAAGTAATCGGGATGCCTGGGAAAGTGGAGGCAGCAAATCTGAGGCAGGATGGTGCAGAGAAACCTGCCTCAGGGAGAAATGGGAGCACATAGAAGCTTCCTCTAATAACTTTACACATATTATAAGTAAGAGCAATCTTCCCACTAGGTTAATAGCTTAGTGACCTGCTCCGTGTCTAATCATTTCTCAAAATTACCAAATAATAACAGTATATATAATATCACATTCCTCCAGCTTGTCCCTACAAAACATTACGGTTGTGTGAAGTTCCTCACTACTAATGATGCAGAATCTTTATTAGCAGTCCAATTATTGTGCTCAAATCCATATTCAATAATTACACAATCATAAATACTTTGTCTGGAACTAAAAAAAAAAAAAAAAGATTTTAATAAACATTTTTTGGCCAGAAGAAGAGGTCTAATCCACCTGTGCCATGGAGATTGATCAATTTATAAAAAAAATCATTTAGGAAATTTACATATTGTTCAATAGCCGGAAAACATCGCTATAACTCTCACACACAGGGCTCTGGCCTCGACCCAAGCGGTTTAGTTGCTTGTCAGTATGTATTTATTACTGTCGGTTCTTTGGAGAGGGCAGCAGAACTTTATGGCCCATGATTTCTGTTCTTTGTTGGACAAAAATATTTCATTCCTTTCAACCTGGAATTCACAATCTTTAGCAGCTTTCAGAATACAAACATGTTCTTCTCCCCGTAAAAGCTACGAACACACATTTGAACACTTTAATGCATGCATGTTACCTGTAACTACTGATCCGCTAATATGCACTCCTGAAAATATTATCGCATTGTTCTGTCTGTACACCAGATAATGGTAGAGCTGAATAGCAGCCATCCACTTCAGCCTGCAACAATAGGAGCACTGTCTTTACACGGTATGCCCAAACACTGTAATTTATATCCTGTTCTCTGCTGCCGTGACAAGCTAAATTCCCCATGGGGGTCATTACAATTTCATCTGATCTAACCTAATCTTAAGTACCATCGATATTGATGGCTGCTGCCTGACAAGTGCATGCTCTAACTCTCTCTTTCTGCCCCACTATGTTAAAATACACCACCATAACTGATCGACAGAAGTCGGCAGGGGAGTAAATTAGCAAAAGTGTTTCTGTTTTAACATCTAGTTTTGGTTCTTTACAGCCCAAATTCGTACACAGTATTTTAGGTTTATTGTGATTTAGAGTCAACTCATTTGTTCCAAACATCTCAGCTCAGTTTCAAAGCACAGCCATTACAGGCAGAGTTTATTTGCATTAACATTTATGAGCAAGGCCAGTGCAAGTCAACTGGGCTGAAAACCACTGCTGTAAAAGATATATATATATATATATTTTGAGTGGTATTCCACTTGAGCAGAACATTTGGACGCTACTTGAAAGCCCAAAAATCCTCTTCTAGTTTTGATTAGATTTTGGCACAACTATACCCTCATACCCCCGGAGAATCATCAGTCAATATCTTTTATCTTATTCACACAGCAAAGTGCTTCCTTTGTGGTTACACTGGAGGAATTATTTTAAAAACATTGGGTATTACTGGACATTGTTTCAGTTAATGGCCGACAGACTGCTCTAGCTGCAAATGTTTACTAATGCAAATGCTTCTATGGTAACAGGAGAAGGATTTTCTAATACTTAAGTCAATGGCGTGTTGAGAGGCTGTTCAGCTGGGTGTGTTTGCAGCTCCGCAGGGAAAAGCAATTACAGAAAGGACAATTGAAGCATTTTTCTGTTAGCAGTAAGTAACCAAAGGGCTGGAGGAATACATGTTTTAACCTCTCAGTTTTTGTAGGTTCTCAATCAATCCTGAATACAAACAGCAATGCACCAGCCTGACAAAGCATATGGTGGAAAGTTAGATACCTGTGGCAGAAAAAAGCTTGAATTTAGCCCAAGCAGTTATTAAATCTATGTCAGAATGGGATTTAGATATAAAGGCAGTAGTGAGGTAATGTAAAGGCAATATTAGTCTTCTAACTTTTAGACTTATTATTCAAGGCTGAGCACATCCACACTAAACAAATACCCTCAAACAAAGCTGTCACAACTCCTGCTTAAGTCCAAGAACTTTTGGTGTCTCCAAACTTTTAAACTTTCAGAATAATGGATTTCAGAACCTGGTCTTTGTTGCAACTTTTCCTTCCTCTTGTAGTCAGACAAAAACCAATGACGTTTATACGTTTTGTCAGTGTTGGCAAAGTCCTATATTAATAATGCTGCATTCAACAAAGTCAAATACATTTTTTTTTTTTTTACTCAAAAAGTGGGATAATCTCAATAGACAGCCTGTAGGGCGAGGGTCACCTGACAGATGAAGCCAGTACTCTACTGTTCGTAGCCTTGAGGGTATGCAGAAGTGCATGGCAACCTTAGTACTGTGATTCTAATGCTAAACTGTTAAAGTAAAAAAGAAAGTATAGAAAGTATAATGATCTAATTTACAATTGTATTGCTATTGTATGAAACTGTAGTAAAAAGACAACAATCATTCATTTCAAACAATTTATACTGAAATTTGTGAAGTCTAACATTTTCCTTTATAAAAACTCTTAAAGAACCCACAGCTGGCATATATGCTAGCAGATGAATTTGCTAGCAGTAGTGCTAGTTCAGCTAACCCTGTGTGACCATCACCATGCAGGTCAAACGGTCACTGGAGAGTGTCCCCTGAAAAACACTGGCTCACAAAGATGTTGTGGCTAAAATGTTAGCAAACAATTTCACCACAACATCGTCATTACTAATAAAATTGTAAATAAAGTCAGCCAATAAGAGTTGGTCTCAACCTGCTCCATACCAAAAAGTGCCCTGAGACAACTTTATTATGATATGGCGTTATATAAATAAAATTGATTTGAATTACCATATATTAGTCATGTTTGTAACAACCTGACAATTAAAGTCCAAATTATGAAGAAAAATATACAGTTATTAATTAGCTTGCAAGATAGACTACTCGGATACTTAACTTACTAACTTATTTTGTGGTATGTCGTGCTAGCCAAATAGTGTATGTTCACTTAGCTTGCTTGCTAGAAATTACACAGTACAGTATTATATAGGAGTTGGTGAGAGCCATTGGACTCAACTATACAGTAAATTCCTGAGCCAGAAAAGCTAAGTAATGAGCTAAAAGCTGCAGAATTAGGTACTGAGTCTTAATAGGATCACTACATGTGATCCCTTCACATTACACTAAGTCACTTGATTCAATGTTAATTAAAAAAATATATTGATATTGCTAAATGTAGGTTTAAATCACACATGAAAAACAAATCACCTTCACATAAGATAGCTCAGGTCTTGTCAAGCTAATTTACCAGTCTCCAAACAGCTCAGTAGAGTAGCCTAATTTTAATTTGAACAAACAGAACAAATGGCACATATTTTAGAATCAACATTATGAAATTTTAAAAACATGACAGATTGATGGTACTGTGGAGTTGGGTAATTGACATTACCTACTCATTTGCTTTTTAAAGTAGTATGCTAATATTTACAGCATAAAGAGATGTTTTATTTTGGATTCAATTTCCATACAAATATGTTGGTACTCATCAACTGACAGTAGAGAAGTTTTGATTAAGTTTAGAACAAAACCATGCCAATATTGCCCTGGAGATTCACAGTTTGTACTTTGAAAGAAATCACTCCTCGACTCAGCAGAAATTATTCACTGAACACTGGATGAGAAACACAAATCATCACCAGCATGATGGATAGCACATTTCTATAGGCATGAACAGCAGTATGTGTAACTCACAGTCAGAAGGAATGAGTGATGTGCACCTCCTGTTTTCAGCATATATAAAGACAAAATTCTCTCTATTTTCCTACAGCATTTGCACGCATTTCTATTCCACCTGTCCATCTGAGCTGGTTCCCCGTTCCCTTGTGATGATATATGGCTGTGGTGGGGCTGTACTTTAAAGTTTCTGGGATTTACATCAGAATGAAGTGTATAGGGCTCTGGGGCAGGAGCAGAGTCACTGAAAGGTTAGATCCACAGCCGGGGCTCTTGAACGAGATAAATGGGACAAGAACACAGTTTTCAAAGATGCTTATGTGAACAGCGTTAGCAATTCTGAGGGAAGAAATCGACAAAACACTTGAGATGTTTAATCCCCTATTCATCCAGAGAGTGTGGAAGAGGGACCATGAAATGTGAAATGCAATATAGCTTCTTTTTTTCTCTTTTTTATGGTTATGTGTGTGTGTGTGCGTGTGTGTGTGTGTGTGTGTGTGTGAGAGAGAGTGAGAGAGAGCGAGAGGGGGAGAGAGAGAAAGAGAGAGAGATTAGGGGTAGAGAGAGGCCTCCCAGCCACTGAATGCTTCTCTAAGAGCCACATTAGATTAGACAGCCAGGCTAAGTGCTTTCCATTGCAGACGACTCCTTAAAAACTTCTGGTTTCTGCCCGAACTCTCTCCTCTGACTCAAGTGACCGAGTGAATAATGACCACTTCCTGGGTTTAGGGTTAGGTTGCATTGGCCTCCTGCTTCACAGACCAATTTCATTTAGACCGGAATCCACATGGCAGGTAGCTTCAAAACAGAACTTCAGTTACTGGCAAATATAAATGTTGGGATGCTTTGAGTGTCTTACATGACTACATGTTAATAGTGATGAACCCACAGAGAATTATCGCCTGACTCTGAAGGTCCTCTCAACTCTACAAAGTGTGTTAGCATGTTTTAGCCCACTACTGTGTTTTACTGGGCTTTTTCTTTTCTGATGGTGAGAGTGAACTTTCACCGCCATCATAGCATTGCTTTCATTCCCAGGAGGCAGCTGCAAATGATTTTTGCTACAGGTAGCTAGTTTGTAAAATTGCAGACAAAGTTGGCCACTAGCTGGTGAACATGTATCATTTATGTTGTATCATTTAGCAGCTAAAAAGCCTGTATATTTCCCTCAAGAGTTAGTGAGGACAAAAAACAGAGCTAGATGGAAAGGGAAAACAGACTTGCATTCATCACATGTTCAGAAACTCAACTCCACAGCAGGAAGATGTTTTCAGCAAAAAAGCTTTTAAAGCTGACTGTAGGCTACACTTCCTGCTCAGCACCAAACATCAGACAGACAAAGTTAGCAACTAGCAGATGAACATAGTGCAGCATTTAGCAGCAAAAAAGACAGATATTTTTTTCTCAGGCGTTGCTGGACAACAAAAACAGAACTAAAAGTAAAGTGAAATATGGACTCACATTCGCCAGGTGGCCAGAAAAACAATTATGCTAATGTTGCTTCATATCTGCTGGATGTGTAAATAGCAACTGTATGTTAGCCATAGGCTATAAACATAAAAGGTGATAATATGTAATTGTTGTGTTATTGTAGGTTTAAATTAATAATAATTAAATACACTTAATTTCATTAAAATGCTCTAAATAACAGTATTAGTCAAATCAGAAGCTTTAGAAAGGCAAAACAGTATCATTATAAGCTAACAAGTCGAAGTTGGTTTAGGCAGGTATAGCACTGTAAGGCAGCGCATCTATTTCTGTGTGCTTCTGCCTTCATACAGCCAACACTGGAGTCATAAGTGAAATCTCAAAAACATTATACATAAATAAAGAATATATTATAATATTGAAATGGGTATTGAAGAAATTATCATTTCATTAGTTTCATTAGCATAGGGAGGATCTGTGCAGATGTAAATGGTTGGCTATCAAAACTGGATATTAGGAAGCTGTGTAATGGTGAAGGACGAGTGGGCGGACTTGACTGAAAGAGATGTGATAATTAGCAAAAGCAATTCACCAAGTTGAGCTGGATTCATGAACGTATTCAGCTACTTAAATGCTTTGACTTGACATTAGCGTGAATGAGGGCAATACATGAAGCAAAGCTCCACTCTGGAGCACATACGTTCTCAGAAGAAGGCCAAACTCTTCTCCTAACATGGTAGAGAGGAGAGGAGATGCTCCACAGCCACTTCTGTCACCTCTGTGCACACCATGACTGCAGGGGACATAACATAACAGTAGGAAATCATAGACCACCTTTATGTTTCTTCTTGAAGCATTGTGAGAAAGTTTACTCCGTCTCTTTTATGTGTTCTATTTATTTATGTGCACACAGGCCAATTACCAGCTAGCCAGAGGTTGTAAACAAAACAGCATTCACAATCCTTTGAGGACAAAGTGATGTTCTTTTTATTAATTTGTCACCTCATATTAATGGAATGGCATTTGGGGATGGAACAATGTTTTAATTTACCATCTAGTTTTTATGGTGGTCAATTAAAACATGAAGAAGTGGCAGAATGTGGTTTGCCTCCCTTCATTGTGTAATGCCAAATTTCAACAAATGACACGGCCAACTCATTATACCCATAAACCCTTGCGTTTTGGGGGTTGCCTCCCATGGCTGGTTGAAGTTAGGTTCTCACTCCTAATGAACCACACCACAGTTCTCACGGAGGAGGAGCGAGACTCACTTTTTCAGGCATCTCTGGGTGGTTAATTGGTGCTGCAATGACACTGTTTTCAGCTGTCCAGAGTTTGAAACATAGTGTGTCCCCAATCACACCTGTTTCTCTCCTTATTCACATAATTAAAGCTGCAGATTTATACAGGTGTGTAATGACACCTAAGACTTAATTGGAGATAAAATGAGACAATGTTTAAGTTTTAGTTCAACTTCCATTTGCTTTGTTATCCTGATTGATTTTCGCTTTGAAGCTTACCCACTTCATGCTAACACCCCCAGCATTTTGAGGAAGACATATCTGTGAGAGAGGGAGAAGCTGTGGGGCTCTTCTTTAATCATAGTCTGGTCTGCTGCTGTCATTCAAGAAGTGAATTAGTGCGAAACAAACATGCTCTGTAGCCAGGTCTCCAAGGATTTCTGAAGTCTCAGAGGCAAAGGCGGACATGAAAAGGCTCGAGAGGAAGACATCATCGGTTTTAATATGCCTTTTTGCTCCACTTGTCATGGACTGTGGCAACATGTGTAGTTAGTGGGAACAAAAGCCTGAGGTAGCAATATTTCTCTTCCTGCAAGATGAAAGTTGAACGCAGCAACAAGTGGATGTTGTCTTTTCTTGCTTCAGACCTAATTAGAGACCAGATCCTGTAAGTGAGTATCTTCATTTTATGGAGACATTTCTACTTAACAGATTATCAGGTGCATTTTTTTTTCATTGCCAATATAGTATGTGCTCATATTATGATTCTTTGGGTCATACTGTAATTAAATAAATAGCTCAATGTTTTGGGAAATACATACCAAAAGTGAAATGAAAGGATTGGTACCAATCTAATTTCTGTGCTTTAAATACAAAGCTGGAGTCAGGTCATGGTTAGCATATTAGCATAAATACAAAAACAGCTAGCCTGTCTGTCTTTCAAAGTGAAAACATGAACCTCTAAAGCTCACTAATTAACATGGTGTATCTTGTTTAAGAATACACAAACAGAAATGTAGCAATTTATGGTTTTATTGAGTTACATGGAGTAGCTATTTCCTCTATTTCAACAGTTTTTCCATTAGCCCAGTCCAACATCTAATGCTACACCCTGGGTTGCCAGATACTGTTGTATCTGTACCATGTTTTGGTCCCTATACGCAAAATCGTACAAAACCTGGAAACCTCAAACCAAACCTCACTTTGATGACAAGACTATAGGCCAGCTGGAAACTACAATTTTCTTGTTAGAAACCCTATAGATCCATTTCTTGACTTTTCTTCAAAAATGAGCTGGGCGACAAATCTAGTAATCTAGTGTTTGGGCAGACAAATTCGCTACTCTTAAAGAAGCCAGCCAGAAACATATCAAGGTTCCAAACAATCATCCCCATTGTTTTCGCTGTGCAACGTTTCCTCCTTTGTTTTTGTTCTAGATGAAATTTTTTTGTTCAAGTTTCACTTGATTTTGTATTTTATAGTTATTCCAATGTTCTGTAGTCAGTATTAAAAGTAGATGAGGTAACAGGAAGATCTTTGATAAATATATGGGATGACAGCAGATTGAATACCAACAACTAATAACAAAACTGGTTAGTTGGTTTAGTTAAACTACTTTCACTTACTTGTATGAAAATGATTGAAATCTTTTATAGATGCAGCAGAGACAGGCTAGCTGTTTCCCCTTGTTTCCAGCCTTTATACTGTGCTAAGCTATCCATGCCCCAGCTGTGGCTTCTTATCTAACTCTCAGAAAGAATCAAATAAAAAATTAAAATTAAAATTTCACAAAATGTTAAACTATTCCTAATTTTGCCTTCAGGAGTAATACAATTTGATTCGTTTTTATAGTAAAATGTCTGTGTATGCATAGATTTTGGGGATTGTAACATCAAAGATGTTGGTGCACATACAACCTATATCACACTTAAAATCCATCTGTTTAAATTGAGCATCAAAGTAAATATAAATCAATGTATTTTCCATTTACAGCTCCTAATTTGTTTACTGGTCAGCTGGTCTAAATAAGGTTTGGGTACACAAGCCTTTAACTGTACAGATTAAGGCGTCATGGCTACAATGTGCATAATCGTCATGTTAACAATAATGAGATTATTTCATATTCACTTGAGCTTATTTCATATTCATTTTTGGAAGCAGGTCAAGTAAAATCAACTGCATGGGGAAGATATCTGTGGGATTGTGCAATTATAGAAATAAAGCCCAAAACCAGAAAAGACTATTCATTTCAAGATATGTGAATATATAGCCTTGGTGTTGTGTATGCAGTGTCAATTACCACATACAGTTGGGAGAACATGGATGTTATGTTGCTATGAAGGAATACAATAATCAGGAATTCAAGAGAATGGAGGCGAAGCCTTGTAGTTCCTGAGCCTTCGCCTCTGTCTCTGTCACAATGATTTACAATAAAGCCCATGAAGACTCTGTATGTGGGCTGCTGCATCAACATAATCTGAATTCTACTGCGTTCACATCCCTGCAGCTGTTGTGGAAAGAAAAGAATCCTGAGACCAGAGTTCTTTTGGTTTCTAGTGTGTTCTATAATGCCATAACTACGGTTCATCATGAAAATATGTTCAGAATCAGATGGTTTTAACATTTGGTCTGCCGTTAGATGCCACTATATTAGAGAGCATGGTATGAGCAAGCTAACTTACTCCAAGGAGCCATAATATTTTGATATTTGATTAATGTATATTTTTACATAAATCTGTAATTTGATCCTGTCTTACCTTTTTAAGCTTAGTGTGAATGACCATGATCGCTAAATGATTTTGATGGTTATTTCTGTGGCTCTTACTTAATAAGATAATTTCAATCCAATAATTGTCCAGACCTCATTCCAGAAACTAAATACAGGGAACCAGATATGAGTTTGGAGATATTGAATAATTTAAATTGAATCTGTGAAAAAGAATGGCAAAGAAAAAAGACTCACCCTCTCCTCCTCCTCTCTGAGGTCTGGCATGGTGCTGACACAGAGAGTCACAGCGGTGATGGCTACAAATAACACAGACAGACAGGCAAAGATCTTCCCCGGCAGGCCAGAGTGGGGGTTCTCCACCATGTCCCTAAGTCCTCGCATGCAGCCCCCCGTACTGGTCTCTTCCTGTGCCCCCTCTCCGGGAGGCTGCTGGCTCTCCTCGCAGGACTGCGGTGAGGTGAGCTCGGCCTCCTCCTCCTCCAGCCTCTGCTGCTCCTTGTACTCCTCCTGCCTGATCCGCAGCTTCCTGAGGCAGCACCATTCCAGGTTGTTCTCCTCCACCCCCCAGTACAGTAGCTCCTCCTGGAAGGACAGGGCGCACATCTCCCTTAGCAGCCGTAGCTTTCCCGCCGCTAAGAAAGAGACGATTGTGCGGAAAGCCGATGGGCTTCGGTCAAAGAAATACTCATTGCGGCTGCCATCGTAGTCATCACACACGTCCATGATCTCGGCCTCATTGCTGCAGCTGCGCAACTTGCCCAGCCGTGTCAGGGGGAACTCCTCCAGTGTGGACCAGGGGATACGGTACTTGATCCCCCCAACGTTGATAATGGCCGCCCCATCAGCAAGGCCGATCTCATCACCATCCTGTTGGCGGGGCTGAGGCTGGAGCAGGAGCTGGGCCCGCTTGTAGAACAAACCCTTCTTGGAAGTGACCTCCTGTGGGGTCTCCACACGGTTGAAGCGAAAGGTGGTGAACTGGCGTTCAGTGCTGCCTGCCAGGAAGGCCACCTCCTGGTACATTACTGCCACTCTGCTGGGGGACCCTTTCCTGCACAATACGGTGGGCGGGCGGCTTCACAGGGTATGGAGGAGTGACTAAGAGCCTGTCACCCATTCAGCAACACAGCACGTCTCTGTAGGACACAAAGACAAGTCGACAATTACATTTATTCTGTGTCTTTAGACACTTTTCAGACAAAGTACAACCTTTAAGGAGAGACTGCCAAAAGAAATTAAAACGGCAAAACTCATTCAGTTCATTCCATTTCAATTGCTTTGATTAGGACATCCACACAAACCTTTCACGTTTCACTCACTATGTCACTAAGCCTCTAAAACTTTGGGTTACTTAACGTAATCCCTGGTTCTTTGATAACAGAGTGAGGTGTTTCACTATGGGAATCGCCTCGGCGTGACCAACTACGGAAGCTCCAATTGCACCACGTCTCTCATTGACAGACAGGTCGAACTGTGCTCGGGGCACGCCCCCCTCATATTACCACAGTTGACCGTCCTCCCCTACTTCATTCACGACAGGTTTCTTTCCGTGTCTGTGCAAGGAGGGACGTGCTGGTGAAACACCTCAC
>JAVQJL010094511.1:0-20180 GCA_036024295.1 Nannoperca obscura
GCTGGAGGATGAAGTGGAGGGCCATGTTCACAGCATCGTCCACAGACCGGTTGGCTCTGTAGGCGAACTGCAGTGGGTCCAGGAGAGGGTCAGTGATGGCTTTCAGGTGGGAGAGCACAGGGTGCTCAAATGGCAATGTCTCTCACATTTTTGCAAACATTCATTGTCCCAAGAGGATGAATCATGAATGACTTTTTCTCTAGAGCCACATTAAGATTATATCTGAACAACTACTGGACAGATTAAAAATGTAATACAGACTTTCATGTCCCCCTCAGGATAAATTGTAATAACTTTGGTGATCCCCTGACAGTTTTTCTAGCATCATCATCAGGTCAACTTTGCTTAATACTTGTGTTTATGACTCAATACTTGCAACACTAAAGACGTTCCCATCAGCCTCAGTCGTACGTTGTGTTTAGTGCTTAAGCAAATTGCTAACACACTAAAGTAAGATGGCGAACACGGTAACATGGAGCCTTATACCTGCTCAACATCAGCAGGTTAGCATGCAGACCTAAGCCTTTAGTTGGGACTTGATATGCATAAGTTCTGCCTCACAAAGCTGCTAGCATGACTGTAGACTCCTAGGTCCACAAAAAGCATGCACACATTTCCCACACATAAACTGGTATTTATAAAAGGAGAATGTGTGCACCTCACAAATACTCCCTTTTGTAGATCCACCTGCAGGAGGAGATTAAATATAAAGTGAGTGACGTAAACCTAGAATAAACTTTGTTTCTTTGTTATTGCAAATTTCACTGATTATTATTTTTGCAGTCTGCACTACAATCTGTAAAATGTCAATCAAATGTGCAGTTATAAATTAAATTTTGTGAAGTGGTGAAATGTATTATTTGTTTTACTTATTTGCCATTATTTTCTTTCTGTAATTACCCTAAATTGTGAAGCAAAGTTTGCTTCAATTTAAGCGCTCTAAATGAATCATTGATCATTTGACATTTAATCATGATGATCAAGATATCACCATGACGGTGGTTTATAGGGTGATGGATAAGTGGTATGGACGCTATAAATGGCCACAGCTGTGTGCATAGTGACATCTGCTCTGATGCTGTTGGAGAACCTCACAGATGCGACAGTTGTGGAAATTGCATCCATTTTTGTCGTTCTTCTCATTGACAGGTCTAATGAATGGTGGAGCAGGCACAAGTGTCAATATACAAACACGTTTAAGAGCATTTCTAAATCCATTTAAATCCATCCACTTTGGGAGAGTAAATGAGGCTTGTACACATGCGCTCGTACACCAATGCGTACATGTGGCTTTATAAAATGAAAAGAATGCATATTATGTCTTTGTACATGAATCTACAGAGTTTTATGTGTCTGGCACCTAGTCACATGTGTTGCAGAACATTGTGAGCTGTGTAGTAGCTGAAAACATAATGCAGTGCAACTCATTCAGAGTGTCAGTCTGAGAAGCAGCAGAAGCACCTCTCGCCCTCCAGAGGCGACCTGTTAATTAAAAATGTCGGACTCCTGTCAGCAGCAGAATAGGGGAGGTGGTTCTATAAGAGAAGCTTTTAGGGCATCCACCGCCATTATTAAGGCGTCAGACGTAACTCCCTCTGTTGCCCCGTCTCCAATGAGGGATGTCCGTCCATTGTGGCAGAAAACAGCAAGGACGGCAGCTCACGGCCAAGTGTCGGTGCATTATTCATGCTGCTTGTAAATTGGCCAGCTGCAGTCTGCTCAAGAGAAATTGCTCTGAGTTGGAAATACACTTCCTCTTCCCACACAGCAGGACCGCTGATCGCAAGCTGCAGGTTTTCAATGGCATCGTTCCGCACAAACCACTGTTTCATTCTGTTTCCCATCATCTATAATTCTACAGCGGTGCTGCTTTAATGCCTGTTTTCCTCATGTGCTATATACTGTATCAGATTGAATTATACAGTATGCACAGTATGCAGTATCCCACCTGTTCACTTGTGTATTTCCAATACATGTGCATAGTATCTTTTTTTTTTCCCTTTGTGAATCTATGACAGTGTCAGAGGGTGTAATGCAATTGTGAATTATTGGGACTTAGGTAACTCTTTTATATTGCTGCCAAGCCCCAACATATTTTGGAGTAGAACCCAATAAAGCCACAGTGATTTATGAACTCCCACTTTTTCATTGGTTTGCCATCCATTTTTTTTTCCCAAAGCAATCTTGAGAATGGCACATCTGTAAAGTGATAAGGAGAAAGTTGATGATGACTTTTGCATGCAGGCTGGGGACCGCAGGGGGAAAAAAAACAAATTGATGCCATTATACTGAATGGAAATTTCTGCGTGTGTGTGAGAATGACATTCCAACAATAGCTTTGTGTATTCTTTAACAAAAATCTCACCTTCTTCTCTCTCCCTCTCTTTCTCTTCCTCTCATATCCTTAGATAACAAATATGCCCCTGCAGTGAGTCTCAATGGTTTTATATTCATCCTGGGAGGAGCCTACGCTCGAGCCACCACTATCTACGACCCAGACAAAGGCAACATCAAGGCTGGTCCCAACATGAATCACTCTCGGCAGTTCTGCAGGTAAGAGATTATTAACGTAGCCTTGCCACATGTAAGTTAAGTCCCAAGTGTGGAACGTTAGAAGCTGAAAAATTGTCAAAAGCTGAAATTGCAGGTCTGTTTTGTGTGAAGCTTCAAACACACTCACATTATTACACAGTCTCAAAAACCTGTCAAATGCAAGCTTGTTAGTAATCTGATAATATAGTCTTTGTGTCATAATACAGGGAAACAGTTGCCCGGGGAAAATGTATTCAGGCCAGTTAATTAAAACTTGAACAAAGCCAGTTGTGGGATCCACAATGATTCTAAAATATATTCTTTTAATTGCTCGATCAACAACATTGCATACTGAGAGAAACAAGACGCATCCCTTGTAATGTTTTTATTCTAAGCAAACCATCGGCAGTCCACACCTAACTTTTATACCATCTGTGGACACAATGTTTGATAACTGAAGATAAGTGAAAATGTATAACATCAGGATCACATCCTAATATCCCAGTCAGCTCGAGCCACTGAGGTGTGCAGTTTGCTGGATAATGGACCCACTGTTTTCTGGGCTCAAGCCCTTTTTCTTTTTCTTTTTTTTCAGAAACTGAGAAAGAAGCGTGCAAAATACATTTGGGAAGCAATTACAGACAGTGATCTTATGTGCAGAATGTATAACATAAATCATGTTGTCAGAGTTATTGATAAGCTGCACCAGCACACGCCAGGCAGCTGTTCTGCTACATTTAACTAAGCCTGACACCAGAGAGGAAGAGATGCCGGGAAGGAGGGAGAACAACAAACACCCAGAGCTGGCAAAAAAAGAGAAACACACAGAAATACTCAGAAACAGCACTATCTGCAGTGTGTGCTCCTGTACAGAAGATGAAGTCTAGCAGGTCATCATGCAGGAGAGCTGATATTCTCCCCTCGCTGCGTCTGGCCCTCTGCAGCCCTCCCCTCTGTTTATCAGGACGAGCAGCTCCAGGCTTTGCCCTGCGCTCTCTCCATTTTTGGATCAGCTGTGCTTTCTCTCTGAGTAGATTTAGGCTTTATGTAATAATCTTTTTCAGTCCCAACAGTGTTGTGAATTTGTGCAATAGGACTTCATGTTGTTTGTGCTGTGTATGCGTGTGTGTTTGAGCGAGCACCTTATGTAAATGCAGATCGTTCCAAACCCCAATAGGAGTACAAAGCCCTAATCAGCTTACAGCCCAAGTTTTAATCCTCTCCGCACACAAACTCCTGTTTCTGTTTCTCATATCAAATGAGCACATTTGTACAGATATTTGCTTTTTCATTCAACTTCTTTCTCGCCCTCAAGAGGGAATGTTATGTGTGTTGTGTCTGCATTTGCAGCGCTGTGATCCTGGACGGGAAGATCTACACCACAGGAGGCATCGTGAGCAGCGAGGGTCCAGCCCTCAGCAACATGGAGACCTTCGACCCTTGCACCAATACTTGGACGCTCCTGCAGTCACTGCCCTGCCCGCTCTTCAGACACGGCTGTGTGGTCATCAAGAAGTACATTCAGAGCGGCTGAGCGTGACTCGGACACAATCACACTGGGTAGACGCGAAACAGCAGCTGAGCTCGGTTGTGGACAATGTGCGACGGAAGCTTAGGGCTGGGCCGGTCGATGACCTCTGGACTTGACGCCAGCATCCATCCACCCTGTTACCTGCCCCACCCCCAAAGCCCCTGTGCAGAATGTACTCATGTTCAACTACTCAGCCATGTCAGGTGAACATGCCTAACCTCCAGTACTGTGTGTGTCATGGTAGTAGTTCATCCTCTCATCCAACAGGCACGGGGACCCTCTTAGTAAATTGCAAACTCCTTGTTTTTTGATGAACTCATTGTTTCAGTTGTCTTTTTCAGATCTTTGTCAACTCACCACTATTTCTTTACTATACGCAGTGAAAGCCATTGCAAATCCAGATGTTTGTTCCTTTTTGAGAATTATGGTTGACAGGTGTAGGTTTCATAATCATTCATTAGAGAGCAGATTTTCTTTGTGGTGTGAATGTTTTTCAGTGATGACATCTACAGGACAGGAGGAAAAGTGAAGGAAAGCAATCCACTGACTGTTTTCCTCTTTATCAGAGGATTTTCCTGAGTTTCTTCTCTCTCCACTTTATCAGGAAGTGAAATTCCTATGGCGAAGAGTGGATTTATGGGGTAATTTTAAAAACACATTCTGAACTCTGTGTAAACTGGTTCTTTTAATAAAAAACAACATAGGAAAAAACATGAAATCTGGGTCAGGTAGGGTTTTAAAAAAGAAAATCTTTATTTTTTTCTTTGTTCTTGTGCAAATCCAGCCTGTTGGAGATATCATCTGCAGGGTGAGTGGCCTGTTTCCTCCCCCTTGATTCATATTGTCCTGCTCTCTGGGACAAAGACAGCACTACATTTAGAGAGAGGGGAGGGGAATTCCTTCCTTCTGCTGACATCTGATCAGATATTCAAGTTGGGACAGTTCCTCCGGAAAAAAAGCACAATAACCACCTGTGATTGTTATAGAAGTTATCTGTTGATCCGCGTTTTAGGTCTTTCATCAGTTTCCCCCACCTTCTTTCTGTTTAATAGTGTGTTTCATTGCAACCCACAAATGATGTTGGGTTGGTATTCTGTAAATACAGGAAGGAAATATGTATATTTTAAAACCTGAAAGCAATTCTGTATAAATGTTTTTAGAAAAAAAAACTGATAGGTTGGATTCAAAATGGTATGTCTGTAAATCTGTACCCAAAAAGGAGAAATTAACAGTTATTATTGAAACATAATACATATACCACATGAACCCATTGTCAAGTCTTTTTTTGGTATACTGTATAAGGAATCAAGGGTATATGAAGTTAAGTTCATATACGAGAGTTAAGCACTCTACTAAATACAGGTAAGTTGCTTGTGTATTTACCACAGAACCTGGGTGTCACAGTACATTTTGGCATTAAAGAAAAACACCATGGTATGATTTTGGAGATGCAACCAAAGGGCTTTACAAATTTGCTTTCACAATAATACACTCTTCATTTCTACAGGTTACTTGAAACTACAAGTGTGGATTTCCCATTTGTCTGAATTCACAGTAAGAAAAATCAACACTTAAAATTTACAGTTTGCACCTTTTTATTCAAGTATATCACAGCAGTTTATTTGAGAAATACAGTAAATGTTTCATTTGAAATATAACTTACACTAAAGTAACAATTGTGAACAGGTGTGTTAAATACACAAACGAACAGAACTGACAAAGCTATGGAAAGTCTCGACTAAATTAATTGTGAAAAATTAGAAAAGAACAAAGTAAATCGGGATAGAACAAATCCTTTCCTTCTGCATACTGGACTAAGTAGTCTCAACTACCAGACAAAAATTGGTTGTTAGTCCAAACTGGCTACAATTCATAAGAAAGGAAGATCACAATGTATGACATTTAACTACCAATATTTTATTTCCATATGTGTATCTAAATTCATAAAAAATAACTCTTTTGGCAGAAATTGGAGACAAAGTGAACAAAATGAAAAGTTATCAGGTCCTGTTTGTCTTCCTACTAGACGGACACTACAATTTTTTCAAATATCACTTCTGTCGTAATGTTAGTCTCTTCCAGTATGCCACAGTCTGTAAACCACATGAACAAAGAAAACACCAGAACAAAGAAATAAATAGGAACGTTGAAAAGGGCATGTCGCGTATTTAACCTGAGAGACCTGTAAACCCTTTATTCCCCCGTACGCCAAATCAACCTGCTACACAAACGCTATGCAATTCAGCAAAATTGTTAAAAACGAACGTGCGATACTTCCCGATTTGTTAAATTCCAAACGTACAAAAAGACAATTTACTGAATATTAGGTGTAAAACGTGTTTAATAATAAATAATCAGAATCATGAGATGAAAATCTGCAAAAACAAAAAAACTGAGAAAAAGAAAAGGCAGAAAATGTTCTCTATAGCTTCTAAGGTATGGGGTGATAATATGAAAGAGGAGCAGATCAAGGATTATCTCCTCAGTGTCAAGGTACATTAGAAATTAAGAGAACCTGAAACTAAAGAAAAAAATACACAGTCCTTGAAATATCCTTTAAAATTTAAGCAATCATCGTCTGGCTCAAATGCAAACATATATAACAATTAGAGAGATATAAACAACTCTTGGATTACTGCAGCAGCTGTGATTGCTCTGATCTGGTACCTTTAGATGGTACTATAGATGTTGCAACAGTATTTCGGGGGGAGGAAAATACCATTTTTGTACCCAGTAAACAGTTTTCGTATTAAAATAAATTAAGCTGAGGTAGCGTTGGTTTTTCTCTCTGCAGTAGTCCAAGTGCTAACCTGTCATTGCCAGTTTGCATATGATCTTTGTGTTGGTCACCTAGAATCCGAGAAAAGGCAAAGGTGAGCTGGGGTCAGAGTTGCACCAAGAGGTTTGAGGATTGGATAAGAGTGCTTTGAGAGAAAGAGGGGGGGCCTTCTCCAGTCTACACCTGCTCAAAATATGGCATCTCGAAAACCATGAAAATGCCGTGAAAACTTTATAAAGCTTCAGTACATATCTTAATTTACTGCAGTCAGAAAACAAACTGTGTTGGCCACAGATAAGAACCCAACGGCTCTCTTGGGTTTTTGAGAACAACAGAACGAAATAAATCCATAAAGTTGGAACACACATTTAAAGATAGAAAAAAAAATTCAATCATGTAATGCTTTATACACCTTAGTGACGGGCACTGCCTAGAATGGCCTTGTTCATTACGGATTCACAACTTATGCAAAAACAACCTACTCAAGCAAAGCATAAAAAACCCATAAACAATAATTATCAAATACACAACATAACAATACATAGGTTGTTATGACCATCTAATAGAACATTTTTATAGTTGCAACACAATTGCTGTGAACAGGCACCGTTATGTCAGCACCTTTTCGGGGAGTGGGATAACACTTGGCACTAGAAATAATTTGACTTACATCATTTTTCTTTTTGCATATGAAAAACTGAAGAAAAGCTGGTGCTGTAAACCTCTTCTCACGCCTGCTGTCTTGCTCAGGTGGAGACTGACCTCCCCAACAGGTCCGGGTTTAACAGGGCATGAATACTTTTAAATATCGAAACATTTCAAGTGCTAGAGACGTATCTGGCCAGACACCAACACAGACGCAGAAGTATCATCTGAAAACTCCTTTTGTATTCCTCAGAATTTCAAATGCTGTCAATTACTTTTTTGGCCCAGGTTGGAGATGTATAACAGAGATATGTTTTTAAATGACCTAATGGCATTGAGATAAATATATTTATTTAATTCTTTTGCTTCAAGGTCATTGTGACCTGGAGCCTGTTCATTGTCACAAGTAGTAAATAAAAAAAAATCCTGCTAACTATATCAGAGTTTCATATGAGGTTTTAAATAAGGCACACACTAGGCAGTGCAAATGCTAGATGCATTCCAATATGTACTGCTTCCAGTTCCTCAGCCGGGGGTGTCGGTAGGAAAATCAACAGCCGGGCACAGCTTGGGGCGGGAGGGAAAACATTCAGACTGTGAATGTAGCGAGGAGGGGGTTTAGCTAACGCTAACTATTTAGAACAGGACAATCTGCTAAGACTGTGAGCGAGAGAGGTGGTCTATGAGTGAGTGAGGTGGCTGTACAGCTGACCAACAGGCGAAGTTTGTTCACCGGTAACTCTGACACAAACACTGAACAGCTGTCCACACCTGGTGACCGCTGCAACGAAGAGGACATAATCGGCTCTTGTCCTGCTGTGCTAACCTCATCAAGTTTGTGTTCACACATTAAATTTCTTTGTAAACTCTTGTTCTGGATGAGTATCCTTGACGGTGGCTCAGATATTGAACTAATCAAGTAGCTAAAATGGCAGAAAAAATGAGCCGCATAATAGCACGGTAACAACTGGCCTGTGATGAAGCTTTCCACTCGAGGGCAAGATAAGCTCAGCAATGTAGTTCAGTGATTCAGAACATTATCTGTCCTCATCTCCTCGCGGCACTCTGCATTCACACTTCTGCTGGTGAGGATCTGAGTGTCTGTGTGTGTGCATTTCTGGTGCGTGTACGTAGAAATACATGCATACCCAAGTGTCAGGTGTGTGTGTTTGAGGGTGTATGCACGGAGAGAAGCGGGCCAGGTTTTGATATGACATCACCAGATCTGTTGGTTTTGCTAGTCATCCAAGTTAAGCAGTAATCCCAAGAGCAGCATGGATAAAAGAGAGGATAGCACCCGAGTAGCACCAGGGTTGCCCGTCACAATGGGTGCGTGTGCGTGTGTGTGACTGACACACACCTCCAGGAGTTTGGTTGTGTAGAACTGGTCTGGATCTGGCCAGGTTCCTGAGACGATAGCACCATTGAATGTCTCTGTCCTCAACCTCGTCCTCGTTGTGTTCCCTTCCCAGCAAGAGGAGGACGCTGGATTTTCTCTTTGTGTGTGTTTTGTGTTGAGGGCTGGACTCAGAAGCTCCTTCACGCTCTCTCTCACTCAAGTTCGTGTGTGTCTTTGTGGTCCCAGGCTGTTCAGGATCTACCTGATAGGCGTTCCGTCCGTCTCACAGGAATGTATCAAAATGCTGGATTCTCTCCTCCATCTCCTGCGCACACACACACACACAAACACATACAGCTTAGTCTCAACCAACACAGCAAACCCATGTGTATAAAGCATCTGTGCACCACGCTTTCAACATTACTTGGAAATTTCCCACAGCAAACACCAGCTTTCACTGTGATAAATGATGTAAAATGAAGCAAAGCTGTGCTGGAATGAGACGGGCAATTTTTCTCAGCATGAAAACAGCCGAGTTTGACACTGACTAAATCTGAACGGAGCCGGAGGAAGAGAGATGGATGTTAGCCTGCAACAGACCATGATTAATGCCTTGAAGATGTTACACTGTGTGCGTTCTCTCATCTGAATGGCTGAGTCATGTGCGACAGACGCCGCTACAAGATACCAATTTCAACATCTACAACAAAAGTTAAAAACTATCAACTTTACAGTAAAAAGCAATTTCACCCTTCTAAAAGAGAAGTGAACTTTTCCAGGGACGTACAGTCATCCTTCTATTTGCAGATACTGCAAACTGCTTTTTCTCTTTGCTGTGCTGTCTTTAATGTAAATCACTGGAAAACTATTTGTGATGCCTTCTAAATTCTTCCTATAGCCAACACCAACAAGGGCATCCTTTTAAAATGAAGCCCGACTGTAACACTATATTGAACATCTTATACTTTTGGACTGTTTGTTGGAGAAAACTGAATGAGTCATATTTGAACTAGTGAAATTGTGACAGGCTTTTTGTTTTTACCATTTAAATTATATTATAAAAAAACAAAAGGTTAATCAAGAAAATAACAGATACTTGCGTACTTAAAGATCATCAGGTTTTACATAGCTGATTTAGTGAGGCTCTGTATTTTTTATTGTATTCATTACTTCTTCCTTAATAGAAAAGAATAGAAAAGTTAATGCACACCTTTGGCACTGAATTCACAAGCTAACTTCTGATCAATGCCGTTTATAATCCTCTCATGCCCACAAAAAAAAAGTTCAACTGGTGCAAATGTTTACTGTTAAATGAAACTAAGTGCATAGTGGCCAGCTGATTATTTGACAATTTAGACACAATGAAAACTATACCCAACATATCTCGCAATTTGTTCTGAATAGATTTAAAAAGGACTGGTGCTGTTCTGCATGCAATTCTAAACCCACTTCCAACTCCACTTATAAACATCAATTAAAAGCACTTAGCACTTCATCATACCCAAACAACTATCAACACAAGGTATGAAAAGTGAAGTTGACGTCACTAATAAAAAGTCACTAATGTGGAAAATTCCATGAAAGCTTCAGCTCATCTGCTTTTAACACCTGCCTGTTTGCCGTGTCTCACTGTACACCCAAACAGCAAATAACCTCCTCGCCGCCTTGACACTTTGCGCCTCTGTGATCTCGAGTCTATCTGC
Organism: Nannoperca obscura; assembly: GCA_036024295.1. Classification (NCBI taxonomy): domain Eukaryota; kingdom Metazoa; phylum Chordata; class Actinopteri; order Centrarchiformes; family Percichthyidae; genus Nannoperca; species Nannoperca obscura. The sequence continues at coordinate 10,530 of JAVQJL010094511.1, forward strand.
CTGAAGGCCTATCACCTTGTCATCCCCAAAACACAGCAGAACATGAGCCGCAACACCCTGTCTCACCGACCTGAAGTTAGGCCTGTAGCGCTCTCTGCTTTCGAGCACGAGTGGAAGTCGACCAGCAAAGTAAGAGGGTTTAATTCCATGGCGGAACTGCAGTTTAATTTCCCAATGGGGCCAACAATTCTATGCTTTAAAGACAAATCCAGCACTGTGTGCTCAACACTGTTGAAATCAATTGGGGATGTTCAACCCATTCATGACAAAGGTGTTATAAATTACTTTGAACCCGTCTTATCTACTTCCACCTCAGCTGCTGGTTTCCTCTCTTACCCAGATCAAATTTTCTACAGCCCCTGGGACAGCAGTGTTCTCTGAGGTGTGTACACGTAAGTGCCGCTCAGACACCACCAGCCACACGGAAACATACATCACTGTTTTGCATGGAGGCTCCATACACAGAGTCAGAAAGGAGAATAAATGTCTCTTTGTTTACATGAGATAATTAATATTTTAATTGAAGTTAACTTCATATAAGACAGCATTATCCGTAAATTATGAGCATGACGAGGTTGTTGGTTATAGAATGGCATTATTAACAGATTAGTCTAAAGATAACTACTGCTGTGCCGTCAATGTTTTGCTAGTTAGCTAGTTGGTTAGCCGTAAATGCAAGCCTAGCGCATCTATGGGCCAATGGGTATATCAGATTGTTTTCCTGAAAATATCCATTTTATATCCATTTTATGAAAGTGCTGCCACTAACCAACCACACAATCAACAAACATATTATTTGAGGACATCACATGTTCACTACATAGCAAACTCAACATTAGTCGCCTTGATCTGGCCAATTAATCAGGTGTTGTTTCACACGTTAGCGACAACAGGTTCACAATGAGGAAAGCTTGGTCTGCATTCTGTTATACAGAGACTACTGTGAATGGAGAAAGTGATTTCTTTCCATTTTTATGATGGTTTTGTCTTTATATGACTTGACATTGGTGCAAAATGTCTTGAGAAGGTCTCAAAAGACAACTCAAAGGAACAACTTTACAAATTGACGCTTCCCCTGATGTAGATTTCCATAAACAAGTTAAAAGGTATATTAAATGACCTGCAGGCCACAATCTTCAGCAGCAAACGCACAAATAAGCAGAGAAATAACCAACCCACATGGCGATCAGCTAACTCGGGGCACATACAGCTCTGGGAGTGCACAAATTCAGGTTAAAGGTCAAAGTCTCCTACAAAGGCTTAAATTGTTGTCTGAGATGCGAGCAGAATGTAATACAAGGCCTAGGGCAATACAGACGCTAATTTGTAGGTAGAACATAGTTGGTGTGGTATTGTGTACAGAGCAGAGATGGTCCCTCTGGCTTTAACTAGAATCAGGTTGCAGTCCATCTGCTGAAAGGTCAGCTCTTCTGGAAGACTGAGACAAGCCTTACCCAGAGGGAGGGAGGGGGGAGAGGGGGAAGGAGACAAATGTATAGTCACACTCCATTTCACTCGTCTCTACAGCGTAGACACAAACACCATGCACTGCAGCAGAGAGGAGCATTAAGTGGAGAGTATCAACCCTGCCTGCGCATACGCACACGTTTTTGCATTCTCTGGGGAGGGACTAGGAGATGACCTGCTGTGGACGTCGGAAACGCAGGCAAACAAAACACGTGCCAAATGAGCTGACATTTCTGCTTTGGAAACACCAATTTAGGCTGGCAGTATGAAATGAACCCAGACATGCGCCCTCCCTCCACAACCAGCCGGCCTGTCGACAGGCGGCACCACCTGGCAAACTGCTCTCTCTCTCCCTCTCTCTCTGCCGCTTTCTCTCTCTGACATCTTGACAGCCGGTTCTGGCTACCAGCACCAGGACACCACCATTCCTGGCCTGCTGTCTGCTCTGACATCCTACAGCAGCAGCCGATGACCAGATGGGATTCTGAAAAAATATACAGCAGCTTTTTCTGCATGGAACATTGTCAAGAGAGATTAAACATGGAAATAGAAAAAAATGAGCCTATAATAAGGGTCTTTTCATTTACCCTTACTCACAGTGTGCAAGATTTTTAGACGTGGAATGAATTTGAACTCCACCAAAAAGGGCATTGTGTGGAATATATGGACCTCTTGTTAGCCATTTTGGATTCTAGCTCCTGGAACTTGTCTCACACACACGTTGAACAATCTTTTACATTTGCTCATTACTGAACTGTCTTCACTGGTTCCTATTCTACAGCAAATACTGCACTGATGCACAAGAATTCCTGAATTTCTGATATTGATTTATACCATTACTGCTCAGCTCGGTGTCTATCCATCCTCTAATAGCTACAACACCTAGCTGTGTTTTTTTGTTGTGATGCCTGTAACTTCCAGACACTATTCCCCTTTTCAGCCCTTTTCAGAGTGTGTGAATGTCGATATCTAACCTCCGAAAAGGGACACTGTGCATGAGACACTTCTTGTCAGGTATCACTTGCCCCTTTCACACTTTCCCATAATGCCTGGAATGTTATCAGTTCAAAACATTTTTACCAGTTGTTTAGAAGTTCACTGTCAAAGTGGCATCATGTGACTTGGCCCTATGGAACGACCTACTTGGACTGACTTATTATGCTTGCACGTCAAACTTGGAGCTTCAGTAAAGTCTTGCAGAACTACTACTGTCACCTCTTTTGAATTGCACACAAAAGATGCCCCTTGTTTGACAGCTGCAAAAGAAGTCTCGCATTCACTTACAACTGAGATTGCCTTGTTCACATATTCTCTGTCATGGTTAGCTAGCAACAAGGTGTTGGAGAAACCATTGTGTGACAAAAAGAGGAGAGGTTGGAATCATGTAACAATGTCTCACAAAGGCGCTGTAACTAACGATTCTTTTCACTGTCAATCTGCTCATTATTTTCTTGATTAATCAATTCACTGTTTAGTCCAGGAGGTTTTTAAAGTGGGAGGGGGGGGGGCTCCCCAGTGGAGATCCACATTGTTTCAGGGGAGACTCAGAGAATGAAAAGTGAAAAAAATATGACATTAGTTATCAAAAGAAGATCACATAGAATAGCCTCAATGTGTGTGCTTTGGTTAAATAAAGTTCAGAGACATAGTAGTTTGGGGGGATTTTTCCCAGAGTCAAAAACTAATAAATGCCTTAGGACATGTCTATGGGATCAAATAACATGATCCCATAGGAATCCAGGAATTGAGTGAAACTAAGCAAGTAAACTAAGGAGGATGAAAAGGCGCTTTTTTTCAAGCTTTGTCTAAGGGGGGCCCTCAGGCTTTAAAAAGCAGGGCAAAATCGTTACGCATTAATTTTCTCAATCAACTGATCAATTAATCAACTTTTAGCCCTGCAGCAGATTACAATCTGACAGACTCCACTGTGTTATGTGATGCTATGGTATTATATTATTTTAATATAACTCTAATGACATATGGATTTTGAGCAGTTAAAAGGCACAGAATGTGTGTTTCTGACCTCCAGTAGCTGGCTCTTTTCATACTCTCTGCGGTGCTGGTAGATACACTGACTGAGAACGGAGTACAGTCTCTCCAGCTGCTCCACGCTGTAGCCCTCACTCTTCCTCACCACCACATCCAGTAGAGCCTGAAGGGAATGATACAAACAAAACATTACAAATAAAGTATTAAAATACTTACTTACTCATAAAAACTTGTTAAAGACACATACTATTACTAATATGATGATAATTATACATTATCACTAATATCCATAAACAGAGAAACAATGAAATGGACACAGACAGACAGGCATACAGAATAGCTGGTCACACAAGCTAAGCGCTGACGTTAGTGCATGGAGATGAAGCATTTGGAGGTCGGCTGTATTCAAAAGCAATTAAAATCAGAGTGACAGCTAATTAAGGCTAATCATAATTAAAACCAAGTTTACATTTCACTGTTACTTTAATTAAAACATTCTGGACAGTCAAAGGCCCTTTTAATTGACCAGTTCCTCACATTTTACCCTAGCCTAAGTCAGTGCGCGTATGTGTGTCTGTTTAAACACGGTGCTCATCAGAATGCATGGACTGAAGCAGCAGAGGCACAATAATTAAAGTTACCATCACTGACACAAGGCAAACAGAGAAATCTCAACCAACATGAAATGGTGTGTGTGTGTGTGTGTGAGAGAGACAGTGTCCATGTGTTAGACACATAAAATGAAGGCAATGTCAAGATTAATAGGACGTGCATGTTTGTCAAAGCCTCTCATCAGCCAGTGTCAGAGATAATTACAGTGAGTAAAAGAAAAATTACAGAGGCAAAAAGGTTAGCATTGTATTAATCACTGTACTCCATCTGACAATGATTTCTCTTTAAATGACAGAACAGTTGTCTTGATTAAAGTGATGGGCAACTGCTTCACGTCCACTCAAACTTCCCTAGAAACTTCATCCCAAAACAGACTTAACCCATGACCAGGAGTTTGACCTTGACTGGCAGTATTTCTAACTTTGTCAGGATGTTTTGACTTTTCAGCACAAACACCTCTAATGGAGTGTTGAAACAGTGAACACGAGCTGCCCTTGGGATCCACCAAAACTGTTAGCATTGCGGTCGTTTCCCCAAAGCTCTCAACTGAAATATTATGAACCGGCAAAATTACTTTGTGACAGCGGAAACGTTACGTTTAGGTGTTCGGTGTATGAGCTTTATACTTGGTTCCCAACATGTTATAAAGCAGCACAGACTATGGGTCCCAGAAAGTCTCCTAGGACAATCGTCATGTTCTTCAACTATTCTTTGTACCCACTACAATGCAGACAGTAAAAGTAATGGGTGGCAGGGGAGATTCTTAGGCCTCGTCAGAGAGCTGCATTGTTAAGAATGCTTTCTTGTTTTAGTTCTTTTAGTTGCATCACAGAAACCAATTACAACCCAGTAAAAATTATTCTTCCCCACACTGAGCTTAACTTATTTATGATGCCATTATCTACATAAACATTAAGGCGTTGCATTTTTAATTTAAGCTTAAACACAGTCAATATGGAGAAGAAAGAAGAAAATCGCTCTTGTATTCTGTACTGAAAACAAGTTTCATTTTCTATACTCTCCCTGCATGACTTCCACTAGGCGCTTATCATACTGAACTCAATAGTCTGGAAACATGACTCTGAGTAGATAATACCTTTCAAATATTCACACTTCTATAACTTAATCTGGCCGTGTAGGAGAATACACCGGTAATATGCCTTTGACATCAAACACCTCCACCTGGCCAATCTAATAAGTATAGAGGTCCCATGACAAATAATGCGTGCATATTAAAGCTAAGAACAGTCAGAAGGTCTAATATATTCAGAACTCATGCAAAATCATAATCATCACTTTGATGATATCGTCACAGCTGCATTCAAAAAGTGCTGTCAGCTGATCTATATTGGGCACATCTTATTAGGTTATTTTTGTGGTTTTTATACAGTAACTCTGGTCCAACATGAATGGAGTTCTCAGGTTTTAACCCAGCCATGAGAACTCATAAAAGACCAAATGGAGCACATTACGCTGAGATGCCAATTTTAACAGCAAATGCATAAAAGCTTTAATTAGCACCATTACAACCCATCTCACATATGTGTAATACTGTGAAATTGTCTGTAAGACACTGCTCCGACCTTTCTTTCATCTAACTGCCACTGCATTTCTTTCTATTTTTTGTTGTTTCCCCATCTCTTGCTTTCACTATTTTATCATGATCATGTGTCTCCCGCCTATTTCAGTGTTTCATAGAAGCTCGTGTCTTCTTCAACCCACTTTTCCTCCTTTGCTTCCAGTGTATTTGTCTTTTCATTCTCTTACTTGTTCACGCCTTTCCTTCCTTGTTCCCTCGCTCTTCCATCCCCTCAATTTATTCTCCTCTTACTGTTAGCAAGCTGATTGCAGCGGTGTACTTCCCAGCCTTTGTCAGCTTGATCAGGATGTCTGTGGCAGTGTGGGGTAAATGGTGTGAGTATGTCTTACACGGGGCTCAGTGATTGAGTAAGCTCACGGCACACAAAAGGCCAGTAATCCCATGCGTTAAAGACGGCTACTGACATGGACCATTTAACTTCACCCCCTCTAAACTCCCTGTCCCATCTTCCCCTCCCCATCTTTACTCACATCCCTTTCTTTACTCACATCTCTATCTGTCCCCTTCTTAAGACCACAGATGGAGTTAAGAGGGCTTGGGATAACTGTGGCTTTGGGGAACAAAGCAGAATAATGGAATATGGAGTTATATTAGTGCCAACATTCTGCCTGTGAAAGAGGATTTGATCATAAAGAAAGCAACGTCCAGGATTTATTGTAACACAATGAGTCATTAATACTGGTTTTATGTTCTTGTCTGATAATGTGCAGAATTCTGACTGGAAAATTACACTATTGGAATTGTAAATACCAAAATCAAAATGCTATGCTAATGCAAAACAACACTCACTAAATACTCACTCAATAGTGAAAATGTAAGTGGAACGAGTGATTAATGCTACTGGATTCAAGCTAGAGGCAGGCAACACACTTCATCACACGGTGTTGCAGCTCTGGTATTAAACCCCTGACCTGTGAACCAGATGACATGTCAATTGTAGTCACACCATCAACCCCATGCACATGAATGCCGATATTTCTCATATTCCTCTTGCCCTCCAGACCAGGTTAAGATCACTGGTAGACAATAAAAACACCACTGGGTTTAGCCTACTACATTTTTCAAACTGGTTTAAAACAGCTAAATTAGTCTACATGGATTCTGTATGTTACAGAGCACACATTAATATATGTAAAAATGTTGCATGTGAAATTTATCACTGTTTGAAAGTTGCGCTAGTTGTCCGCTTAGTCCACATCCTGAGGTACACTTGTACATCACTGAGGCAGTGAGAGAATCTCAACTGGCAGTCAGCAAAAACAAGTTTTTCCAATGGAGTCAAGTTGCTCAGTAAACAAAATCAGCAAAAATGTCATGGTGAACAATAATACCTGCAGACTGGAGGTAACTGTGATATAGTAGACGATCTTCCTCTTTGAACAGTGAAGGATGCTTCATTAGCTACATGTGCGAGGGAGAGAGAGAAGGAGAGAGAAGAGGAGAGAGAGAGAGAGAGAGAGAGAGACAGAGAATGACGAGCCCCCCTCAGTACTGATAGGGAGGGAAAAAACAAGGATTTGAAGCCCAACAGTCACTGTCACTTGGGAAACTATTAAGCCTTCAATATCTGCCTCAATGGGAACAATTCACCCCCTTCTTCCAGTTTTAACTTACTGATTCTTCTTTTTTTTGCCTCCAAAAGAATGAATTATAAGTGATTCTGGCTTGCTTGATACCATGAATAACATGAATGCCTTTAATAAGGGCAGAGGGTGAATGTGGGACTACTGGATGGTGATTTGCTGGGAGGGTGGGAGGATCCAGCTGCAGTGGCAAATTAAGTGGCTTACAGGACACTCGGTCACACAGGTAATGCAATATAGATAGTTATAAAGGGTCAGGGGCAATCATGACAAATCATATTACCATGGTCTTAGCACATTAAAATGAAATGGTCATCCCTTTTTGCTGGGCATGTGAAAACCCTGCTGGGATTGACAACTCATCTTAAATATGCAATAGTTGGCTTTGCTTCTAACATCAAATCCCTGCCATCTGATAGATGTGCCTTCTATTTTTTTCCCAGTATATGAGGAAAAGGTATATAATATTATGGCAAGGTCTTTTGGGAAAGATCTATATTAAACTATATATAAAAATATATGAATAAACCTAATCCACTGATATTCTTTGGTATTACTTGTTACTTATGATTTTAATATGTGGCTTACAAAATTAACACCTCTGTATTTTGATATCTACTCTGTCACGCTAAGTTTATATGTAACCAGGTTTAATCAGTGGCTCAAAATAAGTTTGCCAGTAAGAGCCCATCTGCAACACAGATCCAGTCAGTCCAAATACATAAAGTAAAGAGGAAGACATTCAAATAAAACTGTTCACTTTAGGACAAACATCCAAAAAGGAGTTGTGTTAAATCAATATAAAGCTTAAAGATTCAGGGACAGTTTCCTCGACAAGGTGCCATATAGCGGTGTCTCTCTCTTTTAGCATTAACATTAGTGCAGAACATTTAACATCATGTCTGATATAGTTATTATATAGCATTACTTAATGCAGATTACCAATGTAATTGTTTGACAGCTCTGCCATCATGGCATTATGTAACTGTTTGAGCAATGTGACTCTTGTAGTTACAGCTTAGGCTCCAACAGAGAATAAATTACATTACTGTCCGACCGCAGAGCAATTATTGTCACTGCTCTTTCACTATTCCTCATTATTTACCAAGGTAAGAATAAAAAGAATTTATGAATTATGAAGCAACCTTTACTCTTCTGTTTTCAGTGACAGGTTAAGGGGAGAAATCAACATTCAAAAAGACAATGTATGAGGAAAATAAAATGTTTGGTAAGTAGGCTACAGTAAAGAATTGTAATATTTTATAGACTCAAAACAGCAGAAATCCAATATCACTAAGCAATAAAAGGAGGAGAAACTGACTTTACACAAATAACCCCAAACACACCTTCACATACCCCTGCAAACACTGGTTTTCCAAAAAATGCACCGAAGTCAAAACCAAAGGCAATAAAATGAATATAGAAAAAGTTAGGATTAGGTCAAGGTGATGGAAAAGGACTAGCTATCGACCAGCTATGGTAAACCTCAAGGGAAATAAAGGTTAATTGATGCAATGTCCTTTGCATGTGTAGCACTACCAGTGTGTTTGTGTGTACTGGGGAGGGAAGGGTGTTAAAACAGTGAAACTTGCTGACCAAACACTTCAGACTGTTCGTTATGAAATTATGAGAATATGTTTTCAGAATATACAAACATGCGCCGTCATCAAGAGATTTTAAGCAGTTGGGTGATGGGGCTATAACAAAATGAGAGTTGACATGAGTGTTGCAGTTTTTAATTTCACCCAGACTTGGATTCCCACTGCGTGTATTAAACAAGAAATGTAATAGCATCCTAATAGTATTTTATTCCCTCTAGGCACTGCAGCATGTTTCCATCAATCCAAATGTTATGCAGTGTTTTTGCTTACAGTGTTAGACCAATATTGTTGGCTACTATTATACTCGCCAGGGTTGGAAAAAAGCTCAGCTAAGCATTTAAAAAATATATTTTTCATGTACTGTATAACTAACCATGGGTACAAAATCCCACACTATCTAAACCATTACTTTTACCCTCATGGGATGCATGAGGTGTAATAAATCACCCAAAAGGCTTGGAAACAGGCAAAAAAAATACAAGACACTGGCATGTTTATGCTGTCTGCGTTATTGACACTACCGGCCTTCACATGCATGCATGGCCAAGAGTCACAGCAATGAGAGTGCAATTACATGCAAATAGACACACTGTCAAGGCCATCAGTGTGAATGAATGAAAATAAAAGAAGCACTTTAAACGCCATCTATTTTTATTGACAATCAAACACTGGTCCAGCACTGCTATTACGCTGTTCTCTTTTGAACAGACATTTGGACTGGCTACGTCGCCAGAGGGGGGGGGGGGGGGGGGGGGGGGGGGGGGGGGGGGGGGGGGGGGGGGGGGGGGGGGGGGGGGGG
>JAVQJL010094518.1:0-19600 GCA_036024295.1 Nannoperca obscura
GCTTGCTGCGATGCTTCACTATTCAAATGAGGGGGCCTGTCCTTCAATATGCGTCATGGGGTCAACCTTTGCTATTGGTTGATCGACATCAGAGTGCATAGATCCATAGATACATGCCCTGCTCCAACAGCGGTGTCCACTACTTTTGAAAAGAAGCGTTAGGAGCAGCAGCTAGCAGTGGCATTTCTGGTAGCAGCCTGAGCAGCCACCGACCTGCCGCTGCACCGCTACGGTCACATTTCGAGCGGGCAGACCGCGGGCTAACCGGCTATCACCGAGCCCCCTCACAACTTTTCAGCTTCCGCTGCAATATTTAGTCTTAGTGGTTCACTCGCTGTTCTCAACTCTCTTTCTCTGTCACCATGCAATGATTTCTGGTTGAAACTTCTATGGGGTCAACAGAACCAGGCACATCGTGCTGCTCTGGAGCGGGTTATGTTGGAGATTACAGATCAACACGTACAGAAGCACCACCTACTGACCAATCAATTCTCTTGGAAAACGGCATCACCAATTGAAAAGAAATGGAGCTCTGTACATGGATCATGGGAGGAACTCTTTTTGAAAGATAGTTTCTAGTCAGAGGGACTGACTTATCTGTGTCAGCTTCTTGCAAAGTCAAAGCCATTTTATTGTGCTTTTGTATACAGATATCATCCTATAAGAGACTGACTGAAGAACTAAATACTTGTACTTCTAAGATATGAATATATGCCTATTTAATGCTAAATTATGTTTTTATATTATTGTTTTATTTGCTCCCAAGTTTGACATTGCGATGGTTGCAGCTGAAAGAATCAGGCTCAAATTGTCATACATGCCATGAAAATACATCTAAGCGACACATTTATTTAATGGAATACTAATGACGGAACAGTGATATTATTAGTTGTCTTTCCTGCATTCAGCATTGCAGTTGTGCCTGGATCATTTCCTTCTTATTTCTCTAATATTACATTTTGCTCTTTGTTTGTAAAGTATGCTGCTCTGCTGCCAGTACACTTGTCATGTTTGCGATTGGTCGTATGCTGCAAACCTGGCCCCTTTTATGTAAATATGTTCATGGCTAGATTGGGAAACCCTGGGTTGACTTAGCAAGTTGACAACCAGCGTTGTGTGACTGCTTAGTATGATCGCGGTTGTTAGTCTCATTGAAGCTAGATAACAAAAAAAGATCCTGGGTATGTTGAACTTGCTCCATACTACATGTCTCAGGTCTGGCTCTTAGTCGGCATTCCAGTTCATCTCAAAGGTGATGGATGGCATTGAGATAAAGACTCAAGTCAAGTTCTTCCACACCAAACTGGGAAAACTCTTTCTTTGTGGAGCTGTCCTTGTGCCAGGGGGTGTTGTCATGTTCAAACAAGAAAGAGAGAAACACAAACTGTGACACAAAGCTAAAAGAACACTGTTGTCTAAAATATCACAGTATGTTGCAGCATTAAGATTACTGCATTTTGTTAGAACTAAGAGGCCCAAACAGCCCCACACCAAAAGTACACATAGACATGTCCACACACTTATATAGTGTACAACGAAACTTAATAAAGTAGTTTCAAAAAGTGGAAAATTGTATCCCATGTATACAAATGCCAAGTCTGTCGATATGCTCTTGTGTGGTTTAATGCACTGAAAAACACTTTATTATATTTAATTTTCTCATTATGGGTTTTAAAAACATTAAATATGCAAACTAAGAGGTAACTAAAGCTGTCGAAAAAAGTATAAGTAGTAATATTTACCTCTGAAAAGTAATGGAGTAAAATAAATAATAAATACATTACATTCCACCACTACCTGTACAATAAAAACTACTAATATAAATGTTACATGTAATTATATACTGTGTGTGTATATATATATATATATACACATACATACACTTTAAAAAATATAATAATATAACATACATAAACATCTCTTCACTGTGGGATTATGGACATTCTTCATTGCTGCATATTCAAACAAAAGCAATACAATAAGATAAACTGTATTAATCTCACTCCGGAGCCATTCTGTGACAAATATGAAATCAGAAAATGTGAAGACTGATTTTTAAGGCTGTTTAAATTAGACAGAAAGATGGTGCTTACTGGAGAGTTGTCAAAACAAACACTATTATTGCTCCACCCTCACTAATTTACATCAGACTGCCATGACACGGCCCCCTCTTTGTTTTCTAATGAGGCTGAAACCTCAGGTCATTCAGTCAAGCTGCTGCTATTATAATGAAGAGAATTCACCCTTTACTTGAAGGTGTGTGAAGACCTTCACAGCAAAAACAAACAACAGTACACTTTAAAAAGAGAAGCTGTTGTAACTCCAGAAACGAGGTTTGTGAGTGTGCTGAGATGATGTATTAAATATAGAATATTATAAAAAATAAAGCTATTTTTGTTGATTTTTGGAGATGGTTTGTATCTGTAAGATAACGGTTGCAAGTGATACTGAGTGTTTACATTGCTTGAAGGAGAGAAACACTCCCCCCTACTGTCACATTGAAGGGATATATTTGCTAATATCTTACACCGGCTCGTATTGGTCTTTGTGTTTGTTTGAATGCTGTTGAAACAATCTCAGAGAGCAGTTTATCTCTTCCTCGGGTAGTGCGGGGCTCCTCCAGGGTGCACCTACGGCATGGAGCGGCTGTAGCAGCGGCAGCAGCTCCGCGGCAACAACTCACTGCGTGGCGGTTTCCGGTGTCCGTCCGTCTGCAGGAGGATGGCGTCCGGCTTCAATCGCATCCCCTCCACCGCCGGTCCTCCTAGTCTCAAATATACCGAAGGTTGTCGACCTCAGACTGAAGACGGCAGTGGAAACCATCGATAAGCCGCAAGGGTAAGTCGTCGTGATTAAAAAAAACTGTAAATGGCGGTTTTTGCAGATGTGTGAGGCTCGGCGGCAGGAGGTGGATTTTCTCCTGCAGCTTCGGGGAGGCCTAGTTTGATTTGGGGTCCGTTTGCACTGAAGGCTCGCATCAAACGTTAGACCAGTAAACGTTATTGTGGCCTTTCATAAAGCGGCATTTCAAGCGAAGCGACGGTAGCTAATAGGCTATGTCGCTTTAGTCGCCTTTCTGTAGTTTAGTTAACGTGCAGTTTCTTGCGCAAAACTGATTATTAATATTTTTCGAATGTGAAATAGATGATGATAATCTCGAAGGAAGAATCCAGTTGTTTAGTAACGTTAGCTATAGCTAGTGGTTAGCCCTTAGCTGTTAGCTACGGTGTTGCAAGCTAATATCGAATAGCTTAGCCTACATCCTGGAACAGAAACAATATAATTAAATACCCTGCAGGAAATAACATTTTTCTCAAGCAAAATATGCCGGATATAATACAGCCATGTACATCACGTAACGTTTAAAAACACATTATTTGTAACCACTACGTGCCCAATTTGCGTTTCAGGAAATAGACCGAGCCCGATTGTGGTTTTGATGAAGCTCCACCGTTAGCTAATTAACTCTTATTTTTGCGGGTTTCCCTTTAGGAACGTGCTTCGGGTCTGTCCCCGTCAACATGTTCTCTGCCTAGCGGATAAAGATATTTTCATAGCATTTTTAGATTTGTTTCCTGAATAATAGAGGAACAAGTTTTAGGCCTCCCAAGCTAGCTAGGTGGTTTGTTTCAGTTTTATCTGACCACAAACAAGACTTGAAATTCCACCAGTCACACATTATACACACATACACACACACATTACTCTGGATACTGGACCTAACCGTGCTGAATTGTAAACAAGTATTGTTGTCTCACATTGCTATTTATAATGGATCATGTTGGAAACTTTTCATATTAACACCCGGCATTGTATTGACTAATTGCAATACTGTTTTATGTAATTTAAGTCTATTTAGTAATTTTTTTATTTTATTCCCTTTTAGGTTTTCTCACCTATCTCAAAGGACACGTAAACAGATACACTCAGCTACTCTCAGGGTGCTGGTTACCATTTCTTTAACCACATCCACCTTCTCAGTTTGGTACTGAAACCACCCTCGTTTGCTGAGCGCTGAAACCCTACATGCGAAGTGGAAGGATGACGGAGGCGTGGCAGCAGCAGCAGCAACATGCAGTGGCTCCACCCTCTGTTGTGCACACGCTCCCCCAGGGAAGTGACAACCCTTTGGGCTGCACTGTGTACGGAGTCGTCCTACAGCAAGATGCCTCCCTGCAGCAGGCACAGCACGGCCAGCAGCTCTCGGTTCAAGCCCAGCAGCCTTCCTTACAGGTAGGGGGCGAGAGAGGGCACAAGTGTGGAGCCTGTGGCCACGATATATCTCACCTGGCCAACCCTCATGAACACCAGTGCATGGTGAACCAAGACCGATCCTTCCAGTGTACTCAGTGTATGAAGATCTTCAGCCAGGCGACAGACCTGCTGGAGCACCAGTGTGTGCAGGTGGAGCAGAAACCTTTTGTGTGTGGTGTGTGTAAGATGGGCTTCTCTTTGCTCACCTCCTTGGCCCAGCATCATAACTCGCATGGCAATGGGAACAACCCAATGAAGTGCTCCATCTGTGAGAAAACATACCGGCCTGGTTCTGGAAACGTCACCCCAACCTCGTCAGCTGCCAACCCTCAGCAGCCCTCCACTGGTGAGACGTCCAGTGGCGGTGCAGCGATCAGTGCCTCGTCTCCTCCTTCATTTGAGGCCTCTGCACCAGACCGGCCATATAAGTGCTCAGTGTGCCATAAGTCCTTCCGGCATTTGTCAGAGCTGACCCGCCATGAGAGAGTACACACTGGTGAAAAGCCATACAAATGTGATACGTGTGATAAAAGCTTCAGCCAGTCTTCGCATCTGGCGCACCACCAGCGTACGCACAGCTCAGAACGGCCGTATAAATGTGCGGTGTGCGAGAAGAGCTTTAAGCACCGCTCTCACCTCGTGCGGCACATGTACGCTCATTCAGGCGAGCACCTTTTCAAGTGCAATTTGTGTGAGATGCACTTTAAGGAGTCGTCTGAGCTCCTGCACCATCAGTGCCAGCCAGAAGGGGAGCGACCTTTCCGCTGCGGGTCTTGTGGGAAGAGCTTCAAGCGCCCGTCTGACCTGCGGCAGCATGAACGCACACACTCAGAGGAGCGACCGTTCCAATGCGAGGAGTGCCAGATGAGCTTCAAACAGCAGTACGCTCTCGTACGTCACAGACGCACTCACAAAAACCCAGCCGATCGGCCTTTCAAGTGTAACCTCTGTGATAAGGGTTTTCTTCAGCCATCCCACCTGCTTTACCACCAGCAGGTTCACGGAATGGAAAGTCTGTTCAAGTGCGCGTCCTGCCAGAAGTCTTTCAGCCAATCAGGAGAACTGCTGAGGCACAAATGTGGTGGCGAGGTGGAGAAACCCTACAAGTGTGATGTGTGCGGCAAAGGTTACAAAAAGAATTCAACGCTGCAGCGCCACCAGAACTCTCACTGCACAGAGAAGCCACTCAAATGCTCCCTGTGTGACAAGCGCTTTGTGTTGTCGTCAGAGTTCGTTCAGCACCGCTGCGACCCGACCCGCGAGAAACCGCTGAAATGTCCCGACTGTGAAAAGCGCTTCAGGTACTCGTCCGAGCTGCAACGCCACCGGCGAGTTCACACCGGGGAGAAGCCTTTCAAGTGTGCCAGCTGCGACAAGAGCTTCAAGCAACGCGAGCACCTGGCCAAGCACCAGAGTGTGCACTCGCGGGAGACACAGTTTAAGTGCGTGTGGTGTGGAGAGCGTTTCGTTGACCTCACAGCTCTGCAGGAGCACACAGTCCAGCACACTGCTGAGGGGGAGAGTTTCCCTGAAGCTCCCTGCATCCCATGAACCGAACTGCTCTTCAGTCCTGGGAAGCAAATATGACATTTCACCCACAAAGCAAAATGTGCCAGCCTCCGCTCTCCCATTTGTAGTTTCTAACATTTACCCATTAATTATGTTTAATGATTTCTAGTAACGGTAAGACTCAATAAATCCTCGTCCTTCGTTGAGTAAATGGCTAAACACCCTAAATCACCAGGCGGTTAGGATCCCTAGTCTTATTTTGGAACACATGGAGAAAAAAAACAAACAGAATGAAAAAGGCGTAAAATGTGGGAAGATCTTGATTTAGTTTAGTACCGAGTGTGGGACCTTTTTATTCTGTGGTTGCATGTGATTGTCTGTTTTGTAGCTGTTGATTCTGTTGTTGAGAAAGATGGCAAGAACTTCCAGACAGTTGTGAGATGTGTGTACTCACGTGAAAGCTCCTCTGAAATCCATGTGCCTTTTTTTACCGCTCACTCATGTCGTGTTTCTTTTCTCGTTCATTTTGTGTCCAGTATAGCCGAAAACCTCCCATCCGTCTACAGCGGCTGGCCTGTGCAGCAGTATCTTTTCACATGCTAGATCTTAGGTAGTATCATCTGTTTAGTGCATGAATATTTATCACAATTTAATATCACTGTTGTATTATAGGTTTGGTTTGTTTAGGAAAAACATCCTAAGAAGAAGAAAAAAAGTGGATTTGTGAAAATGTATAGCCTGTGTCCTATGAAATCTGTGTTGTTGCATCTTTGTATTAAAACAAATGACGACTAGGTAACTAACCCATACCTATCATGTCATACAAACACTTGACATGTGCAATAGAACATGCACAATGTAATATTTATGACTACTGATTCATGGCATAGTCTACTCTGTTATATTATAGATTGTGTGTGTATACGCTTATGTAAACATTGAAAACTGTATAGTGCTTATGTTAACTGCTTTTGTATTCACCACAAATGAGCTTGCAGTATTTTGCAAGCACTTTTAGTTTCAGTTCCAGGTGGATGCTCACAGGGTTTAACCCCGACAAGACTTAAAAGCATTATATCGCTCACTTGCCACAAACTTAGCTGCGTTAGTTACTGTGCGATTAAGATCTAACTAAAGTTTTTATTTTATTTTATTTTAAAGAGTTGGCCTTGTAACACCCTGCTCCTGGTCCACACCAGACGGTCAGCAGATTAATCAGAGTAGCCTCAAAGTTACGGTTTATGTGTGGGTTCATGCCAGGCATAAAGTAAAAATATGTGTACTTTAGTTTACTGTGTGGGTTTATATATTCTGTACAATCTTTGCAGTATATTTAAAAGAAGGTTTTTGGAGTTTAAAAATTATGCACAAAGGGAATAACAGCGTGTGCATCAGCGAGTGACAGGGTGGGACGGGACGGGGGCTGTGTGGTTGTGCCATGGTTTATGTCCTGGTGAGTCTGCTTCAAAACCTCCTGTTCGAGGTCAACGAGTGTAATGAAGAATTGGATTTACACACATATGGATATCAATATAGACTCCTGTTCATACTGTATACAGACAATTAAAATAAACCACCCTTATGAAGATAAAGTTGTACATTGTTTTCATCACAGCTAACTGCTACATGGCTATTGTCGGACAAAAATTTGTTTGTAAAATGTCCTGTAATGGGCTATTTTCACTATCTTCTAATGTTTTATCAGCTAATCAATGGATCAATTGAAGAAATTTTGAAATTGAAAGATAATGAAAACAATCATTATTTGCAGCCCTATTGTGTGTAAGGCATACAATTTCCAATCATGATGATTAGGGCTGAAACATTTTCATTATCATGTAATCTTTTGGTTATTTTTGTCAAAATGTCAGTCAACAATGAAAAATGCCCATTATAGGTTCCCACAGCCAAAGGTGACGTCTTCAAATGTCTCTTGTCCAACCATCAATGCAAAATCCAAATATAATCAATTTACAATCATATAAATCAGAGAAAAGCAGAAAATATTCGTAAAGGATAGTTCCTTTCTGCACGCTACCCAGCAGGATATTAAGTAAATACAATGAGCTCCACCTTTACCAGCTGCAACATTAAAGCATCATCAAATGCATCAATAATTATAATCCAATATGTTATTCTGTAATGGATCATTCTGCATATAATGAAACGCATATGAAAGTACAAAATGAGTACTTTCTGTATATTTTGATTCTCATACTTTTGTACTTTAACATTTTTTAAGTAAAATTTTGAATACAGGACTTACGTGTAACAGTGTATTTCTACACAGCTGTATTACAATAGTAGAACTGAGTATTTCTTTCACCACTGATTATGTGTTTGTTGCAAAATATAATCAAATCAATAATGAAATGACAAACTCATACATGTCTTTTAAGCTGTTATAAATACAATATTTAAAGACATTTATGACTAGATTTTAGCGCTTTTTTAAATTATTTTTTTTAATGTCACCGACAGTTATTCAAGTCACTAAACCTGTTGATTTACTTCCGGGTGATGTTTACCGCAAAAGGGAAGCCAATCCTGGGTCTGCTAATGAACCGCTGCTAGATGTACCACCAGCACCACCCATTTGACACAGTTATTAAGTCATTGATATTACAGATATTATATACATTATCAATAACTTTAAACGTGGTGGAGCTACATCGCTTTACGGAGAGCAACGTACCGCCGGTGCTAACGAGCTAACGTTCATGTCGGGCGGACTTCCCCTGAGCTTGGATATTTCTACGACGAGGTTAGCCGGCTAACTTTAGCCGCGTTATTGATTACACATTTCAGAAATGTCGACACTAACAAATTGCTTTTAATCTATTTGTGTTTCTTATACTGAAACGCGTAGTTTTATGATATATGTATTAGTGTTTTCAAGGTTCAAATGTTACGATTGTGTGTTTTGCTAAGTAAGCTAGGTCACCGTAAGTAGCTAGCTTGGTTAGGTGAAATGATCGTAAATGATGCTAGCGCTCGCAGATTTGTTTAAATTTAAAAATAACTGCGGTAACTAGCGAGAATAATGGCAACTCGTCTCTCATCGAAGTGTAAACAGTAGCTATGTGTCCGGTGAAAAAGGCCCCGGAGAGCCCGTGTCGTGACGGGCTCCACACAGAGTTTTAGGTTTAACGTTATGATAAAATGGTAAATAGGCTTTAGGTAATTTAGCTCTGACAAGGATGTGCAATTAAACCGGACACCAGATGGTTTTTCCGTTAAGTCGAGTCCTGGTTTGACAACTCGAAACTACAGTTGTATATGAGATAGGCCTGGTTTAATGTGGTACGCATAAACAAAATGTAGTGGAATCACATTTTTTGTCTGTTTTCATTGATATTAAATAAAATCTGAAACTGAAAACGTCTTTAAAGAAGTCATATTAATCTGGTCCAGGTTTGGCAAGAAGTCCAAATACACTGATATTTGATCTAGATCAAGTCAAATGTTGTCTGGACGGAGTAAGACAAATTGTGAACTTGCCCTTTTGTCTCCTTTTTACAAATAGAATAAATATATTTTGCACAAACCTGAAACTGGGTTTGAGTTTATGTGTTAATCTTGTCCAGGTTTGACAACTCTAAGTACAGTAGTTTTTGAGATGGGCCTTTTCTGATGTGGTCCAAATGAAGAAAATGTAGTGGATTCAGAGAGCATAAAGGTTTTACAAATCTTGAAACTGCGTTTTTAAACACAGAATTCATGATATTCTGGCATGGTGGTATTTGGTATACACCTTGGATGCAGGAAAAATTCACTGAAATGACCATTAAATAACGTAAAGCCTTTTAAAAATCTAAAAACAGTGTGTATACTCATCTTGTCCAAGTCTAACTACACTGGTATTTGATCTAGATCAAGTCAAATGTGGTCTAGATGGAGAAAAAAAAATCAAATTGCCCTTTTGTCTCTTTTCACAAAAAGAAAACTATGAAAAATCGGAAACCAGGTTTGAGTTTGTGTCTAAATACAAAGGTTTTTGATTTACTTTGGTTAGATTCTCAAATAGTAAAATGTGTCACAAATGTGAAACAGTTTTTTAAACTGTCAGAGTTTTAAGTCTGAGGTCTGGATGGGGGAAAAGCAACAATGTTGCCCTTTTTTGTTTTCTTTCTCCCCTCTTTTCACAACCACAATAAAGGTTTGTAAAATCTGATAAGGGGATTATGATAACATGTCAGCAGGTTTAGGGAAGCTGGTTCTGACAGGACACCTGTCCCAGACTGACTGGCTGTTCAGTGTGACAAGAGATCTTTAGAGTTAGTGTCTATGTTTATCTAGTTTAGGTCTGTACAGTGGTTTTTCAGGTTGATCTGGTATAAAGTGGGCGCTGTAGAGCAGTGAAAGGCAGGGAAAACTCAATTTTTCTTCTATGTTTACAAGTTTCACAAACCCTGTAGAGTCTCTACAGTCAAGTCCAGGCTCGACAAGTCTAAGGACGGTGGGTTTTGGTGTGATTCTGGATGGAGAACAAGCAGTGAAAACACCAGTTGGTTTTTACAAGTAAAATAAGTCACAAATCTGAAAAAAAGTGCTTTTAAAACTGAGTTAAGGCCATTACTCCAGTACCCATTTTCACAACTAAGAACAGTGACAACAAATTCTCACAAGTAGAGCTGCAATGATTAATTGATTTGTCAGTTGACAGGAAATGAATCGGCAACCAGTTTGATAATCAATTTTTTTCCTCATGTTTCAGCTTCACACATGTCAGGATGTCATGCTTTTCTTTGTTTTAAAGTCTTAATCATTGGTTTTCATACTATTTTTATCCCTTGTGTTTACTTATTTTATTGACATTTATCTATTTTAAACATTTTATTGTTGCAATGTTTAATTTAGCAAAATTCTTTTTATTGTCTTTTTAGTTTTGACTTTTATGTCTGGGCATGTTTAATCCTTGCTCTGTGAAGCATGTTGGTATGGTAGTTGCAGCCCTACACCTGATCAGAAGCCAACGTCAGCCTGGTTGTTACTGGATCCTTTTATCTGCATTTCTGTCCTCCTTCTCAGCCTCTTCTTCCTCTTCTCTCCTGTCGTCTTGCAGCTGGCAGGTCTTCATCCGTTCCTGCCTAACATCCTGCTCAGGGGCTTCACACACTCGGTCATCGTAGCTCTGTCAGTCTGCACAACCGCTGCGTCAGACCGGCCTGACGCCTTTCATCAGAGGGCACGAGCAGCCAAAGCCCATGGTCAGCACAGCACAGACATCTTAGAGTCACACGTTCTGGAGAGTCGCTGCGCTGCATTCCAGTATCAAGCCAAGAAGTATTTAGAGGGAGGTGAGGGTCCCCGACACGGAGCCGCAGAGCTAGCGATGCCCGGATCCACGCCGGCCAGCAGCAAGGCTCGGGTGTACACCGATGTCAACACACAGAAGAACAGAGAGTACTGGGACTACGATGCACACGTGCCAAACTGGAGGTAAATGTTCATTATGTCACAACACAGGACTATAGTCATGCAAAACAACATGCAAACTGTTGAAAACATCTGCATCATATTAGGTGACTGAGCATGAATCCGTAATTTTCTCAAGATTATACAAAAAAGCAACAATGATGTTGAATAAAATAATTATAAATATAATATATCATTTATTGCGTATACTTTATTATATACTGAAGTCTAGAGTCTGACTTACATTCACACGAGGCAAAATTATGATTCTACTTTATTACATTCAAACTTAGTTTTTCTTCAAGACACCAAATGTTAGATTGACCTTCACTTGTAAGTTTAAAAGCTACTGTAACACTAGAGACAATTGTACATTAAACAACATTTTTACAGTAAACCATGCAATAATTCTTTATATACTTTACACACAGTATGTTGCATGAGTCTGCAGGGTAAAAAGATGTCACATGTTCTATGTTTCATTGACGGAAAATAATTAAGAAATCATTTCCCAGAGTCCAAGGTGACGTCTTGTCCAAAAGCCAAAGATTTTCAGATTATAATCATTTAAAACAGAGAAAAGCATCATATTGGACATGTTAGGTGTTTTTACTTCAAGGTTTTTGAGTAGTGAAAGATAAAAATTGTTGTTGAATGATTTGTTTAATTACAACTGCATGTTTCCACTGTTTCTCAGCAATCAAGACAACTATCAGTTGGTTCGTAAACTGGGTCGAGGGAAGTACAGTGAAGTATTTGAGGCCATAAATGTGACCAACAATGAGAAAGTGGTGGTGAAAATCCTCAAGGTGAGCCTCGGACTTCTTTTCTTTTTTGTTCCTCATCATGTGACCTTTTCAAGTAGCGCTCCGACTCCCAGCAGATGACTTAAGTCCCATTTGATTGTGTTGACTCGGTAGAGATCATTAGATGTCTCCAGTGTAAATACTTGTTTCCAGCAGCGCAAACGTCTTCTGTGACAATTGTTGGGATAGTTGTTTCATAGACTGGTAAGTACAGAGGGGCGGTGCCGTCAGAGACAAACTGCTGTCAGTCATTTTTACATGGATGCTCTGAAGATGTGGCGACATCTGCTGGTCAAATGTTGGTAAATACAAAGAGACAATAAGATACCACCAAACAGTGATTTAGGATAAAAGCAGTATAAGTACAAAGTAAATATAAAATATCAATAATCAGATATCCAGATTCCAAAATACATGGCAACAAAAAGGTTAACGGTAGAATCATAAGTGGCTCATGTCTCAAGTTGCTTCTTGGTGTTTTAACTGATTTGTATAAAACAGAGAAATGTTGTGTTTTTAATTCTCCAAATCAACAAAATCTCTTTGAACGAATCAACATCTTTCACTTTTATTATAAATACTGCCCGAGGTGCTCATGAGGTTAAAGGGCTGGTGCGAGATGCTTATCTCCCGTTTTGATACTATCACAGTACTTAAAATGTATTTGAATAGTCTGCTGAAATCATTTGATTTGGCCACTGTGAAACACACTTCAGTGCACTATTCAGCAGCAATGTTAGACCAGTATAATGTTCAGTTTTTGTTGAATAATCTCTCTTTGAGGTTTTTATGTGTTTAGGTATCAAAACATTGGTGTCCTCCAGCAGTTCTTTATTCTACTTTTTTTGTTTATTTTCGGTATATTGAAAAGTGTCTTTTTTTGGAACCACTCCTTTCCTCTTGCAGCCCGTCAAGAAGAAGAAGATCAAGCGGGAAATCAAAATTCTTGAAAACTTGCGCGGGGGAACCAACATCATCCGCCTGGTGGACACGGTCAAAGACCCGGTGGTGAGTCCGATTCCTGCCGTCATTTTGCTGCATGTCAGCATGTTAGCAGCAGTAATCCAGGTGTGTGTCCGTGTCCGTGTGTGTGTGTGTGTCCGTGTCCGTGTGTCCGTGTGTGTGTGTGTGTTTGCAGGCGCCTGCGCCTGCGCCTGCCTGTGTGTGCGTGTGTGTGCCTGAGTGTCCATGCAGTGATAATGATCGTCACCTACCTGCTGTTCTCCTCAGTAAAGCTTGTGTTGTCCTCTCTTTGCAGTCCAGAACACCAGCGCTTGTCTTTGAGTGCATCAATAACACAGATTTTAAGGTACTTGAGTTTGGCCGACATCATACATGCTGAACTACCAGCAGAGTTGCCATCCATGCAGGCATTGATATCCATTATTAATAACATGCATAACCCTCCAGTTAATGTTAATGAGCTGCAGATATCATGTCACTAATGCTGATTCTAAACACTTTATTTTATACGCGGACGTCTTCATGTTGTTCACAGGAGCTTTACCAGAAGCTGACAGACTACGATATCCGTTACTACATGTATGAGCTGCTCAAGGTAAAAACTTCTATTACCTCTACTCTTATGTCAACTTATTTAATTAATCGTGATTAGTCTTCTGTGGTTGACGGGAAGCAGAGTGATGGGTGCTCCTCAGAACATTTAAAATAGACAATATTGTCCTTTAAAAATGCTTAATTTCTCAACATTACCTGGTGTTTCATCAACACAATCACTCAAAAATCTTTTAATGTTTGAAATGAAATGATGTCATCAGCTTATTTGTTTGTTGTCTAGACATTTTTGGTTTTGTTACCTTGAAAGTGCTTGATTTTTACTGTTCAAAAGCAGTTTGAACCCTGATTGTAGAAAACACGATCAAGTCAAAAAACATTTAAGGGATTCATTGATAAAGCAATCCGTGGAGGCTGTTTCCTTGTTGGCTTCATCCGTCCTGATCTGTGGGTTCAGTGCTGAACGTGTCTGTCTCTTTAAGGCTCTGGACTACTGTCACAGTATGGGCATCATGCACAGGGATGTGAAGCCCCACAATGTGATGATCGACCACCAGCTGAGAAAGGTACTGCTTACTCTGCTGTTACTTAGTGACCTCGTCACACTACAATACATTTTCATTATTTAAAGAAGTGGATTAATCGAGAGCTGACATCAGAACCCACAAAGTGTCGAATAAACCAGTGGTTCCCAACCATTGTGGTCTAAGTTTCCTCACAACTCTGTCCACTGAACTCACAGTTGTGTCAATATTGGTTTGGTCAGCAGTTAAGCATTACTTTAAGCTAATGTTACCTGTTCAGACTTTTGTGTTTGCTTGCTAACTAGTTTTCACTCACTCTACATTGATAATGTTGGTTACATTGTAGAGTTGCAGTATTGAGGTACCTGGCAACACCTGCCCAGCACCAAATGTTAGCCATTATCTACTGAAAGTAGTGGAGCATTAAGAGACAGATATTCTCCTCAGGAGTTAGTGGAGACCAAAAAAAGAGCTAACCGAGAGGGAATCCCAGACTTAACATTTGTCAGCTGGCCAAAAACACTCCAAATAAAAGATGGTGTCTGCTGGATGTGTATGGAGGATATTTTTGGTCATAATTTAAATTAAAAGTCCAAATAGAAAATGCAAAGTCCAAACAGAAAAGGCAAAGTCCAAATAGAAAACGAAGAGATATTAAATTAAAAACATTATTATTTTACTCATAACTACTAGGAATAATTAGGCCATAATTAAAATTCAAAGTCCAAATTGAAAATGTAAAATGATAATGACAAAAGTTACATTTTAAAATGCAAAAGCTTAAATACAAATGCTCAAACTGAAAGCTCAAATTAAAAACTTAAATTGAAAAAAGTTAAATAAATAGTAAATTATTATTTATTTTGCATTTGCACTTTATCATTTGCATTTGACATTTGGTGTTTTAAATTTGATCTTTTCTATTTTCGATTTGTCCTTTTCCATTTAATATTTTCCAATTGCTCTTTTCCATTTGGCGTTTGGAGATTTGACTTTGGCGTTTGGCTTTTCAAGCTCCTCGTGTATGTAAATGAGGAGGCGTGGCCCAAAGGCTGGAGGGGGGGTTTGAAGCGGCTGGGGCACAGAGGCACAGTGCCATGACAACGGTAAGTACAGTAAACAGGGTCGGAGCGAGTACTGCTGTTTATAAAGCAACGGCTTCATTTTGATGAAAGCTAACATTTGTGTCCATGTGGCCTCACACACATAGTCACCAGTGACAGGAGCGCTAACAACTCCACCGCTACCTGAGAGCAGCAGACAGTGCAGCAGGTACTTTTAATTTAAATGATGACCAAAAATATCCACCATAATTAGGGGGCTGAACTACTTTATTCCACCACAATGTCTCAAATTGTGGCAACTACAGTGATCGCAAACCCTTCTCCCTTACACAACCAAAAGATGATTTGCAATGACATCTCAGTAGGAAACCTCCCTAAAGGGGGCCCTTTAACTTTGCAGGTTTTTCATGTTCTTTATATTTATATTTTGAAAATTCTATTAATGTAAAAACCTTTTCATTGCCGTCAGATTATTTATAACATAATGATGAGGTGATGAATGTTGGAGGGAATTCTTGCCTAGGGCCCCAACAGACTCTAGAAACGCCATTGTATATCCACAGAGTGACAATAACTAAAACAACATCCATTTTTGCTTAGAACACAGTTCAGCTACTGCGTGCAGCTTCAAGTTTTGACTGAATAATTTATCATGCCTTCCTTTGTTGTGTTTTATTGTTCTCTCTTCTGATTTTGAGTCAGCATGCTGCTGCAGAGGCCAAAACCTTTATTTTATATACATTAGGTGGTATACTATTACTTATTGTGTGGCAAGTGCCACTTAATGGACACATGCTGCAGGATCAGGAGATTAATCTTTCATCTCCATCAGGCAGGATTATTCTAACATCACTCTGTGTATGAACAAGTTTTGACTTCTGACATGATACATCTATAGCTTGGGTATCAATCTAACTATCATTTGAAAAAGTTCTAATCTTGATGATAAGAGTAATAAGATATAATAATAGAGCATCTGGGGTAAACCAGAATGATTTAAAATCATAGTGGTGCTGCCTACTCAGACTCACTCCTACAATTCTGTTTATCTTTCTAACTCTCTCATATGCATTCAGTCACACAAACACACACACTCTTACAAAGGGGACTTAGAGGCCTACCTATCGCCTGAAAACTACTAATCAACAATGAGTCACCCAACACCTTATCAGATAGTCATTGTAGCGCCGCTCTTCAATCTTCTGTTTTTCACTTCAGCTCCCAGCAAAATTCTGCCTGGGAGCAATTTCTGTGATAAAACACCACAGGGGAGATGAGTATTAACAAAGATGACTCATGCTTCTGCAACCTTCAAGGCACATCCTAATTCCATATTTCATTTGAAAGGATGTTTCACTAATTTTGTCCTTTTTAAATGCATGCTGTGAGCTGTCTTTGAAGTCTGCCCTCTGAAGACTGTTTGTGTCTGTCCTCTACCAGTGATCTCACACTGCGAGCGATCGACTACAGCGGCTCCAGTGATAAACATGAATAGAAGAGTTTACTACGAGATGTTGAGCTGTCTGCAGTACACTGCAGTGAACATGTGAGTCGACCAATTTGGAGGATTGGTTAGGGAGATTGGTCAGGTCAGAAATGTATGTTTTGATGTGTGAATTAATGAGACCTGTATTAACCCTCAGGGAGTTGAACCCCCATAATGCTCACAGTATGGGTTCTCTTTAGATTGACTTTTGGCTTTGTCCCGACTCTTTTATGTGTTACATTGGTCCTCATGATAATTAAAGCCACACAAGATCATTTGGTGTAAAATGTATCACTGACCAGCCTGGCTGGTAAAAATGTGCTGTGTGCAGTTTTGATGTCCGTTCACAGGATTAAAAAAACGTTGCTATTTGTCACTGCTAACTTGCAAAGTTGTCCAAGGCAGCTTTAAATTATAATTTCAGTTTTAGTTTCAGTTTTCATGCATCTTATATAAATACATTCTGGCTATCAACCCTTTTGTTAATTATAACAAGTGTGCAGTGATGCATTATTTAGCAACTAGCTACAGAAATGTGATTGCCGTTTTCAGTAACGAGTAGTGTAAGGTATTACAATTTGAAATTCAGTAATTACGTTAGTAATCCCAGTAACGCTCCATTACTTTAAAAATTATCGGCTTAGCTGGTTTGCTGTCTTGACGGAGGGTTGATATCAGTTTGGTCTCTCTGCGGTCAGACTTGTCAGACCTACAGAAATACAACTCCCAGTAAGACGTCTTACATTTGTCTTCTTAGCTGGCTTGCTAACATTCACCACTTGTAAGCCTACATTTAGTCATTTCCAGAGTTTGTTCAAAGTGCGAGGTTGTGTGAAATTGGCTAATGTTAAGTGGTGGTAAATTAGCTAGTGGTCAGTAAAAACCTCTTAAAAGAAGAATGGCTGCTTGTTAAACCACAATGTCTCGTTTTCTATTTCGACACAGGTTTAGTGCCGGGAAGTTTGAGGGTACTGCTTTCAAGCTGCGGCAGTGTGGGCCGCAGGAGGTACCACAAAAAAATGCAGCGACCTGTAGCAAAATTTTTAAATAGAGTCAACCTTTGGAAAAACGCCTCTGTTTGCTGAGCAACTGTGAAGATGGAAGAGAGACTGATCGATCGCGCTGTAATGACTGTACAAAGCTTTTCAACGCTGCCATGAGGGAGCACAAAGACGTTAATCATGTGCAGTGGCTTGGCTTGTATCGTCTTCAAACTGGGATTGCTGGTTAGTATGAGACACTCCCACACCGCCGCAACACCTGATTCTGTGTGAAAACAGCCTTTCTCTTATTTCAAATTTGGGAATATTGGGTGTAAAACTTTCAGGCCAGACGAGGGCAAGGTACGCTACCAAAATACGTGGTTATTGAGTGGAAGTAAAGACAATTTATTTTTCCTTTCCTATTTTCCACCGAAAATATTAAGCTGAAGGCCACATAAAGCTGATATCTTGTGAAATCAAGAAATGTTTTACTTTACTTATTGTGATTTAACTCCCCAAGTAAAGTACTAAGCTTTGGGAGAGAAGTCACACGGCAAAACTCATGAACAGTCCAACAATCCGACAGATTGTAATCAAACCCCCAATCTTAGCCATTTTTATCTGGAGACTGCCTTACCTTTGACCAAGCATACTTGTGGTAGTGGTGCACACATGCTTGTGCAATGTGTTTTACACGTTTAGATAATCTGGCTAACCAGTCTTGTGCTTTTTGCTCTACTGGACCACTTGGATTGTGGCAGCTATTAGTTATGGTCAAAACTGTCAAAATATGCCACACTGACCAGTTTCTGGGCTTCATGTCGTCAACAACCCTCCAGCCACTGTCCTGTTGGATGCTTTCCGTTTTTAACAAAACACAATACCTTCTTTAATGACATTTAGCAGAGAAAAAGCGGCCAGATTACTCAGACAGAAGCAATCGAAAGAAAAAGCTATGTCTCCAACTTAGTTATTTCACTAATAAATGGTCAAGGAAAATGTCGATGGACTGTCAATAATGTAATGGTCAGTAATTAGTGCTGTGCAGGGGTGGCTTACGTGTTCTTAGCTGACAATTATGGGCCAGAGTCGTATGGATTTCTGCTACATCACTGCATAGCGAGGCTCTACAGTACATTAGTTTACAGTTTACAGTACACAGTTTGTACCTGATTTAACAGCTGGAAACAAATTTTGTGGTTATTTCTCTGTCACTGAAACACTTCTGCTTAGTGTGTATTGTACACACACAAGTTATGTTTTCTTGGGTTGATGTGGTATGGGGTGTGTGTCAGTTATGCTGGAAGGAAGACTATATGCATTTATAGTCGTTATTATAATTATAAAATGATTAAATATGCAGTATATGCTGATGGTGTTTGGAAAGAGTTGCCTATATACACATCCAGTGGACATACAGCAACTTTGGCGAGAGGCTTCTGTCGGGCCACTCTGCCATAAAGCCCCGACTGGTGGAGGGCTGCAGTGATAGTTGACTTTGTGGAACTTTCTCCCATCTCCCTACTGCATCTGTGGAGCTCAGCCACAGAGGTCCAGGAAGAGTTCTGGTCGTCCCAAACTTCTTCCATTTAAGGATTATGGAGGCCACTGTGCTCTTAGGAACCTTGAGTGCTGCAGAAATTCTTTTGTAACCGTGGCCAGATCTGTGCTTTGCCACAATTCTGTCTCTGAGCTCCTTGGGCAGTTCCTTCGACATCATGATTCTCATTTGCTCTGACATGCACTGTGAGCTGTAAGGTCTTATACAGACAGGTGTGTGCCTTTCCTAATCAAGTCCAATCAGTTTAATTAAACACAGCGGGACTCCAATGAAGAAGTAGAACCATCTTAAGGAGGATCAGAAGAAATGGACAGCATGTGAGTTAAATATGAGTGTCACAGCAAAGGGTCTGAATACTTATGACCATGTGATATTTCAGTTTTTCTTTTTTAATAAATTTGGAAAACTTTCTACATTTCTGTTTTTTTTCTGTCTAGATGGGGTGCTGAGTGTACATTAATGAGAAATAAAATGAACTTT
>JAVQJL010094520.1:0-11740 GCA_036024295.1 Nannoperca obscura
TCACATTTTGTGAGTTGCACAACAGCAATCCATAGCCGCTTTGTGATTCATCACAGCTTCACAACCCTGATGTTTACTCTGGCTTTTTCATCTGCCTACAGGGCTGCTGGGTGTGCAATATTCCTCTTTGTGAATTTAATTGGTTTTTGATAAGGAAGAGGCCCGAAGGAGGCTGAGAACAAGACTGCTCTATGTGAAAGACAAAAATAAAACTTGACTATAGATGACAATACTGATCCGTTGCAAAGACGACAAGAATTGCCTTATCTTTCGGACAAATGAGGTGCCACTGAGACGATTTGTGAGAAATGAGCATTCCTGTATGAACAATGACAACCCTGGTGTGTCACTCAATGTAAAACTGTACATATACAGTATGCTGTAAATAAATCATTCACTATATAGAGCTCAAAATACAATACATACACACTGACAGCTGTCAATGTCAGTGACAAAAAACATCAAGTGGATTCAAGCGCTCCAGTAAACAGACAAGTTTTTAAACTGTGTCTTTTTATTCATTAAAATCCACACTGCAAAAACAGCTGCAAGTGTTGAATTGCCAAAAATCAAGTCATCAAGCTACACAAGCTCTCTCTGCCACCACATCTGCACAGGTAATCACACATCCGCCTGCTCATTCTTTAACTGTGGCCAGCAACATGTGAATATGAGTGCTGTTCAGACAGAGCGTAGGCGTGTTTGATGCAAGGGCATTCAGCAGACTTGTAAACGAGAATGAGACATTTTATCCTCCTTCATTTAGCCCAGCAAGAATGCCAAAATCACTAGCTGAAAGTTACTTTGAGTGAAAAACAAAATACTACATGTCTGCCTAGTAGCGCTGAAACAATTAGTCCAACAACAGAAAATGAACAAGACTAGTTTGATGACAGATTTATTATCATTAAGTAAAAAGTAACATTAGCCACTCTAGAGCTAATGGATGGATTGCCATGACATTCATGGTCCCCAGAGGACGACATAAGAAATAAAATGCATGTTAGCATTTTAGTTTAAAGCACTACTGTGCACAGCCTCACAGAGCCACTGGAATTACTCTTGCTACTTGATAAATGACGCGTTGTGATTAATCGATTATCAAAATTGTTACCACATCTGTAAGACAACATTTCTGGGTTCCAGCTTTGCTGCTTTTTCTGTTTCATACACAGTATCAGTTAAAAGTTTGGACACATTCAAGTGAATGGGAAAGAAAACTTTTGACTGGTACTGTAATTCTACATTTCTCCACTGCTGATCAGGAGGCAAGTCTAATGGACAATGGTGAGGAAAAGCAGTTTCACAGTGGACACCAAGTGCACTTGGACAGCATGAAAGGTTACGTGTGTTGTGTTTGTATGTGGCATGCTGTTGTCGGCCCATTCACAAAGGCCGTAAAAGCTTTTTAAAGGTGCCAAAGCAGTCTTACTTTACTAACATAGAGTGGCAACCTGAATGACACACTGCACATTCACTTGGAAAAATCTGAGCAGACACATAAAGGACACAGACACAGGGGAGGATTAGAATTTGCCGCTTTGTGGGACAGAGAGCAACAGGAACAGCCTCACTCTGTCTACACATTGTCTCTCATTCATCTGTAATTCGTTATAGTGAGGAGGTACAGGGCTTCTTTCTATTCTCCGTGTCTTTATGCTCCAGACAACGTTCATTTATAGACCTTAGATAATGGACAAGGTCATAAAAGATTTCTTCCACCCTATTTCACTGTTTAAAGAGAAAAGGGCTTCATCAACTCCTTGATACATTCAGTTAATGTTAATTCAACCCCACAGAGGCACAAATACACACAACTGTGCACACTACCACACATGTACAGTGCACACAAGGTTTGCAGCCTTCCCATTTCACAGTCCTTGGAATACTTCCACTTGCCACAACAGATGGCTCATGTTGACAAGGGGGGAAAGACAGTTATATATGCGTGTGTGTGTGTGTGTGCGCACCCCTTATCATTACCTGTCCCCAGAGGTGAGCCTGACAGTCAGACAGTGTAACAGAGGCAACGACAACAGGATCTCTCCACCAAACCTCTGTCAGGCATGATTGGACAGCGTGTGGTAAGTGGTATGCTAAGGCCCCGGGGACACGGGGACACGCTGACACACACACACACACACACACACACACACAGGAGGATAGCAGCTCTTTATGCTCGCGAGTCTATTTGTGTATCACACTTGCTGTGTTTTGTACTTGCTGGTGCAACTTAACACTCTCAATGGGACCCTGACAAGAAGACAGATGGGTCTGACTGTAGTGAGAATCATTACCGCACTCCCACGCAACTGAGTCAACACAGCTTCTCAGGGATCGCCCCATCCCATCTTTCAAACCCCCAGCAGAGCAGTGACCAGTCCAAACTCATCACAACTCACATCAGTCATTCCATTAGTTGGACATGCACCATTGACTTGATGGTGTCATAAGACGCTGGTTTTTCCCTTGAGCTGTGCCGGACAGCTAGTGCGATGCCGTTTCCTGAATTGTTTCCTTGCTGTTCAAACGGGTTCGATAAGGCTGATCTTATTCCTTAGTGTGAGCCGACTCCAGCTGATGGTGTATAAATGACTTTATCCTACAAACTGCTCTAACAGAGCTTCCAGGCATACAGCAAGCAGTTCACAAGACAGTGACTCGACCATCACATGAGCAGTATTAGTATAGGATTGATCAAAGGGGACATCGTTATGCAAGGGCTGGGGTCATGCACAGTACTCCTGCTTTCGCTGCAAGGGGAGACTAATGAAAAAGTTACAGCATAATATAGAAACGAAGGACAATCTCCTTTAATAAACCTTATGTGGGTTAACGTTATTTGCTAAAATCAGATTATTGTGTTGGTATAGTCACAGGACAGAAATGTTATTGAAATGGCAAAGACCCTTGTGTGCACAAGCGAGACAGGTGCTGGATACAAAGATCAGAGCAATATGAGCCAAATAGCCAGGTGGAATCACAGCTTCTTTATTAGATTTAGATATAGATTTAGGCTTTACTGGCCACGTTCCGAGCAAATCCTCAGGCAAACACTTGAGGGGGACCAGTTTTTGTTGAAATGTCAACAATAAAGCCTGTCTAAATCTTGTAAAGGAGCTCTGATTTAAGTCTGCAGGAACCTCTCTCTCTCTTTCTTTTTGCAAAAATATCCCCACCACTCAGTGGCTCAGCAAAACTTCAAAGCAAAAACTTTTTGCTAGAGAGCGACAAACAAGCAATTGCTAGCATGTAAGGAAGGCGTCGTAGTGGCTCAGTTAAGGCACATACTATACACCAGTGTAATTTACTGGGGGAAAAATGTATATCTACATTTCCATGACAACTGACAAACTCCATCTGCTGACGAAGATCATGTGATATGACTGAAAGCTCCGGAACAGCTACTGAATGGACTTTAAGGTGAAATCGTGTTGCCAACTGCTGCTTTCCAACGTTTTTTGCATGTAACATTTTAAATGTTAGCATGTTAGCATGTTAGCATGATAGACACAAAGTCAGGGATCACCAAAGCCAGTACGATCCATTATCTGCCAACAATGAATGGCTCCTCCAATTTCAAGGCAATCTGTCCCAATACTTTAACTTTGGACCCAAGTGATGGACCATCAGACCAGCTGACACCTGCATCCCTCGAACGACACCGTTGGCTAAAAACAACCTTTTAAAACTAGACAGGTAATGCTGTTCTAGCTGACATTTCTACCTTGCTGAAGTTCCCAGTACTCAGGCTGCTGTAATGACTTTCCCCAACACCAGCTAAGACAAAAGTGGGCACCCGGCGAGCGCGCTGATTGCCTTCGGCTGACCTGGAACTGTCTGCTCTTGCCCGCGCCCAACACCACTCAGCGAGGCTCAATCAGCATACAGTTTGCAGCCACACTAAAAGTGCAGCTACAGTAAGAGCCTCTGACTGCAGTGGCAGTGAAAGATGCAGTGACAGCCTCCATGGCTGGCTGCAATAATCCTTCACTGGAGCTGAAATAGGAAGCTGAACTGGGGCATTTCAGTGAGTGTGAACGAGAGAGAGATAGATGGAGTGAAAGTACCAGGGAATAGGATGTAAATCTAATTTACATGAATGCTCTGGCGGCAATGTTTAAGAATTACAGAGAAAGCATGCAGCAATTTGAATGATTACTCTTCATGCAGCTTATTCAAGGTAAGACTGACTGAAGAGAGAACGGATCCGATTGTTTCCCATTGACAGTAGCAAGCAAAAGGTATGGTGACTTCTGCTACAGCATTCAGCCATTATTGTCATTAGTTTAAGTCAGGATGTGAGACCCTACATCGTGAAGTAGGGCTTAACTTCATCTTGCTAAACACATAGCCTTCATCTGGGATCCGTTGATCTGGCTTTTGCGCTTCCAGTACAGATTCCGATACTTCAGGCTATCTGTGAATATCAAATAGCGATCTGATAGCATTGCTCTTGTTTATCCCAAATGTATAATCTGTGGAACCCAGTGAAATTACTTTTATGTAAGGTAATATGAGGCCAAGCACTGCTGTAGCTTTTCTAATGACTTTGACAAAGAAACTGTATTAAATATCAATTGGTCTTTTCTGGCCGATACCTGATCCGCTTAAAAGGGTCGATAAAGGGAACAGATACCAATCCAGTGGATAGAATCGGTGCGTCCCTACAAAAACGGTCATTGATCACGCACACTCAAATTCAACGTTTAAAGCAAGTCTTTCAGTGCTCGAAGAGGGTTCAAAATTCAGACTATGACCTTTACTGGCATCACATCTGCAGGGGCCACAGGAAGTAGCCTCAGCCCCCTTTCCTTACATTATCCATAATTGCTCTAATGAGAATTCATTGTCTTTGGGAATGTAATTGTGTTATCATTACATTACCTTATGTTCTCTTATATAACCTCAGTGTTTTGTGGTGATCCTAATTACGTCCTACAGGGCACACCTGATTGCTGGTAATGTAATCCTCACCTCAGAGACTAATAAAAGACTTAATATTGTGTGTGTGTGTATGTATGTGTGTATAAAATGGGATAAAGCCCTAGGATTTCAGACGTTATAAAAAATATTACAGTGGTACATTGTTCATGGCTTCGTTAATTACAGATAGAATCGTAAAGAAAGTTGGCAATCCAGACAAGCTATCCCAAGATTGTGGGACAGCTCTTTTACAGTCGTGACATTAGTGAAGCTGCCGACCACTGCAAAAGAGAACTCGATGTATTATTCAAAAAGGCCATGGACAACCTTTGGAGGGAAAACAGAACACAGTTTATGACTGTTTTATTGGGATGTAGCGGACCCAATGTAACCTGATATCTGAGAAGGTTTTAAATGTAATTGCTGGCAGTTTGTCTGTTTGAAGTGGCTCCTGTTAATAACTGATGGAACAGAAGTTATGCAAAAAGACAGCTCAAATTTGAATGGAAACATTACAAGTGCACAGGCGAGTAACCCAGAATCAATTCACACCGAGCAGACGCTCGCTGTGAGAGAATGTTTTGTTTACAGACTTGTTTGACCAAAACCTTCACCCAAACCCGAGAACCTGATTGCTGTTGATGTCGACAAATAGTGCTCAGAATTTAAAAGAGTACTACCCTACCGTTAATGCTAGATGTTATTTTATCCTTTAATCATTTTTGTGCTTTTGTCATTTTGTGTTTTTCAAGTACGCCTGACACTGGATGAGTAAATGACATTTTTCTGCTTATATTCATAAGCTGCAGCAGCAATAACCGGTATTTGTCTAAATCTAAAGGACCCCTGCCTAAGTGATTTCTAAAAAACAACATTAAGCACAAGCAAAATGGAGAAAAAGCTCTATTGATAAAACAAGGTAAAATAGACAGAAAAGGTGAGTGCGCTGTTAATTTAAACTCAACACTGTCTGAAGCTCCTTTTGACAGCAGATGTCATACGCGCATGTAGAAGTTGGTGTAAATCTCCATTGGAACATTTCTGACCACACTTCTGTCTGCGGATCAGATTTTCAGGTGTTTACTGCAGTTTGGGCGAACATCAAACTTCGATATACATCGATGGCTGTACAGAGGAGCGCCATTGAGGCATTATCGTACAACCAAGATGGCCGCCGCCGATGTGGAACATTCTGAATCTGCTATCGCGTCAGTTTTAACTGAACTGGACGAAATATTTTCTCTGAAAGGAAAACAAACAGAACTTGATAAGAAAAGTGTGTCTGCTGTACATCTGACACGATTGCTCTGATTAAATGTAGGTTCATCCATTTTCATCCAGAGGCATTTTGGTCTGAACGCACTGATCACGCCCATTGGAAATGGAAAATGAACTGACAGGTTCCAGACTGATTTGCATTTGCGTATTAGTCGGTGACAGGCTAGTTTAAAACCCAAAGATACTCAGTTTACTACCACATACAAGTTAGAAAAGCTGCAAATCCTCTCGTTTGAGAAGCTGGAACCAGAGACCATTCGATTGTTGCAGCAGTAACGGACCTGGTAATGGTACAGTCTGAGATCAGACCCACCCACTACATGACGGTGCTTCCACATCTACTGGTCAGCTACAGTATCTGCTTCCATCTCTTGTGAACCATTAGCAGTGTGCGGCTCCGGAGCATGAAGAAAAACCGACTCTGAAATCAATAAAAACTAAGCTATAAACAAACGGCTTACCATGAATATTTTAAATTACACACTCACTTTGCTAAAAGACTGGAATATAGCAGCAGAGCAAGCGGACATGTATCATCTGCCAGGCCTGGCTTATTGTGATAATACTGTAATATGCTCTTTGACTCTCTCTCCTCAATGAGGAATCTTCTGAAACAAATTGAATGTGCCTCAGAGAAGTGAAGAATATCAGCTATTGGACACACTGCGGCTGCTGAGGACACTGCAAAGGGTTTTCCCCTCCATAATATTTACTTAATATACACATCAACCGTATTAAAAACTACTTGACACTGTAAACAACCGATGGAGCAAACACGAGCGGAGCGACGGGAAAATATCAATCACTTATGCAATCACTTGGGGATATAAATATTTCAGGGATATAAAAAAAAAGTAACATTAGTTTTGATATAGGCTCGGCTGCCTTTTGAGCAAATCCCTGGTGTGATGCTGCACACACACACACACACACAAAGACACAGGCTAAGACTTTGATCCAAAGCCTCTTACAGGGTTTTGCTGATTTTTCACCCCAAAATGAGAGCCCATAGATCCTCCCCTCAGCTCACAATGCCAGACACCCAGTTTCCGTCATTAGCTGCAGGGATCAAACAGAGGAGTGCCGCCCGTGACTCAAGCGCTCCACATTCAGCGGACAAAGTTGACAAGCATTAGATGGGAGATGGGCGCCGGCGAGGGGTGAGGCCAATTCACACACGAGCTTGTGCTCTTTTTAAATGCGAGTGCTCTGCCTGCTGCACGTGTTGCAATTCAAAATAAATGTCTCCAACAACGACGGGGAGTCTTTGGACAGCCCGACCTTCCTGTGCCTCCAGTGAAACCACAACACTCGCTTAAGCAATCCACTGCGCTTCCCACTGGAAAGGGAAAGAAATGATCTCCATATTCCCGAGGGGGCTTTTGCAGTGTCTGTGGCATTCAATAACTGTGACCTTATCATTCTTTATGGTATTTTTCATTTCTCATGACACCGCTATAATGTTGAAATAGGGACTTGGGGATTTGTTCTAATATTTATACAATATCCTTTCCAAATCCAATTTTGTCCTCTCAATATAGCACAAATAGGATAATAAATATTGCATACTTAAATGTCTGTAAAAAAAAGAAATTATAGAAGTGATTCAAAGGTTAAATACCAAATGTAGAGCAATTTTCTCTCCTGCAATAAAGAAAGCAAACTCCAAAGGTTACACTTCCACATACAGTATCACAGACATTTATACATGTAGGGCTGCAACTAGCAATAAAAGATGCAACAAAAGGGCATGTTGACGTATTTAAGCTCCTTGTTTTGGATGACCACTGGTCCCAAACTCAAATATATGCAGTTTACTATCATAGACATCTAAGAAAATCTGCAAATCTTCACATTTGCAAAGTTAAAACCAGAGACTGTTGTTGCTTTTTTTAAAAATGCCATTAATGAATAAACTCAATTCTAAATGATTGCTGATAAACTGTGTCGACCCACTAATCAGTGCTTCACCTCTATAGGCATCAATTATAAAACATTTGATTGTAAAATATGTGTCATTGATACTTAATTTTGATTTCGAATGACTAAACATTTGTGTTGCGTGTGAAACTGACTTTGTTTGGAACAAAAAGGAGTCAAAGTGCAATCTAAAATAATCTTATCTAATGTCTAATCTAATCCAGTGTTTACGTCCGTGGTATTATACCTATGCTATTGGATATTCTGTAATCTTGACTTCTGGTGGC
Organism: Nannoperca obscura; assembly: GCA_036024295.1. Taxonomy (NCBI): domain Eukaryota; kingdom Metazoa; phylum Chordata; class Actinopteri; order Centrarchiformes; family Percichthyidae; genus Nannoperca; species Nannoperca obscura. The sequence continues at coordinate 8,412 of JAVQJL010094520.1, forward strand.
TGCGTGACATTTAGAAATACAGTGAGGACAGCATCAGCATGTTGTCACTTATTTGTTATTATTGGTTAAGTACAAAGCCAACAACCATACTTTTTAACTGGTGTGTGGGCTGCTTCAGTCATGTGTAACACTGGAGTGTGTATTTTCTGACTGCCTCAAATGTAACACACCCCCTTGAACGCTACACCACTCCAAACACACAGCAACAGGACCAAAACACGTCTTAAACACCTTTTTAACACGACGACAGTGGGAATGATACTTCCAGATGCTTTCTGGGTACAGAAGACTTGTAACAACAGCAAGAAAACACCACAAAAAGTTGATTTGCTTTACGTGGTTTGTTCATAGTACCGAGCGGAGGGGAGACCACCAGTTTTAGGAGACAATAGCACTGCTGTCAAAACACAAAAGCGTGTCAAAAAGCTAACGGTTTTCAAAGATGTCCGGGAGAGAGGGGGAAAAAACAACTACGAAATGCGGGAAAGTTGGTGTGAAAGCTCGAAAACCTCACCTTGTTTGACACACTTGAGTCGGACGGGGTCCTTGCTGTGTTTGACCACAGCATGGACGTCCCTGGTGGTGAGTCCAGCCACCGGGGTATCGTTGACTTCCAGCAGGAGTTCATCCTGGCAGAGTTTGCCGCTGTGGCAGACCGCTGTGCCCGGGAGAAGCTCGCCGATAACCGGGAACTGTCCATTCTCTGCGCCGCCCTTCAACTCCAGCCCCAGCTCCCCCTCCTCATTCCTGCAAAGGACACTCTCGTGGACTTTGTTAGTCCAGTGGTTCTTCCTCTTCTTCAGGCTCTTGGACATGGCTCAAACAAGGGGAAATCACATGAGTGCGGCCGTGGGAGAAGTTGTGTCGCTCTTCGAAGTGCCCCAGTGTCACCGCAACACTGTAACGTGTCCAGTTTCAATAGTAAACGCCAGTTGTATCCATGTCAGCGCGCGCACACTCGCAGCAGCTGGATCATCAGTCTGCTTTCGCATTAATCGAGAGCTGCTCAACTTGTGATGCCTTCACGTGCTGTCTCAAAGATCCGAATCGACGCGTTCGCCGTACACAAACGACCTGGCGAAAAAGTAAAACAGAAGTTAGGAGAAATTATGCAATACCGTGGGCTGGCACCGTTGAGACTGTTTGGTTAGAGAAAGCATGGAGTCAATTTAACTAACTAACTAACTAACAATCATTATAATTCAAATAAATAATAAAAAAGGATCAAAATATTATGTGGCAATTAGGATGGACTAGGCATTTCTGGTCTTATATGTCAATACTATAACAGCAAATGAACTAAATAATTTGTTTGATTATCTGTCAATAAAATGTTTTAAGCATTTTCTTTTTTAAAGTTTGTTTTTATTCTACCACTATAAAGTGCTTTTCGGCTTGTGCTATATCCTATAAATGTATAAATGATATACATTATTCTATTTATACATTTAATTTATTTATATAAATTTAAATAAACAACTCAATGAATTAATTCAAATTGAAATGATCAGTTGTATAACGTTTACAGAGACATGCATTCTTCTGTGTAAGTTAATTTGTCAAATAACCCTGCAAAATCTTTCTTGAATGTATTTAAGTGCATTAAGGAGATGTGTTTACAACTTCCAAACTTCGAAGCTTCGAAGTTTCCAAGTTTCCGAGGGGCACCCGAAGGCAGCATCCAGCTCTAACCAACCCAACTGACCCGGATGTGAAGGCTGGAGGAGGAGGAGGAGGAGGAGGAAGAGGAGAGAGGCAAGGTTTTTCCCAAATCCAGCTTTCCATGGAAAAAAAAATGGAAAAGAAAGGCGAGAGAGAGGCAGAGCAGCAGTGTTTCCACTGGCATGGCAGCAGAGCAGCAATAATAAGGGTTTGTTTTTTTTCATACCACAAATATGTCTTCTTTTTGACATTCGCTCACAGACAGTTCAAATGCTACAGTTTGTAAAAGAAGTGAGAACTCGGGAAGAATTAGACCATAGCGCTTAGTATAACTTGTATTAGGTGTGAGCTTCAGAAAGTTAACCGACTCCCCTTGAAAGTGGGACTACATCAATTACAGTCAATATCTGTTTGGACAAGGACCCACAAAGGTCACCTGATTCAAATACTTTGTTGCTAGAGAAGTCTTTAAAACACATTTTCATTATTATTATTTATTATACAGCTATGCTCAGGTGAACCTGACGGCAAACGATTTGATCTCCTTGAACACCCTCAAGGTTCTTTGGTGCGTTTGAATTTCATGGAACACTTTCAAGGGCAGCAGGTATTTCTGCAGCTGAGCATTTCGTCTCATTACAGACATTCAGATTTCAGAAGCGCAGCTCGTTCCCTCCTACAAGCATTTGCGATCCACGCATTCAGTCGGTTCGCTGTAATAGTTTTGTCAATCGCCAGGAGAAGCGGCTCTGGAAGAAAAATCCCCTTGTGTTTATCTCAAACTAGAGGAAAGGGGTGTAAAGCAGACTTAGAATTGACGGAGTATAATCCATCTTCAAACACATTTGTGTTGTGGGTATTTTGCTTCATGGGGTTGACATCTGCTTTGTGAAGCCTCTCCTAAAATCTCTTCAAACTCAGTTACAGAACTTATTTTCAGAAATGATAGTTTGTGCTGCTTTGCTGCCATAATTGTATAGATATACAATAATAATAGCTATTGCAGAGCTTTCTGTGGTTGCAAGTTAAACCTTTTCAATCCTTAAAATCGTGTTTTTCTCAAAACAAATGAAAGATTCCCGCAGTGAGTTGTGATAGGTGCACTTGTTTCCCACACAGAGACTTTGCCTGTGTCATTTATTCTGTCTTGTTCAAAATTGTTTTTAGAAAATTGCCAAACTCATGTAAATAGTGCCGTAGCCAGGATTTTGGAAATGTGGGGCAGCAGTATCCAACCTGGGGTCTGGTCCCTCCAAAGGGGACCCAAAATAAAATCTGAGGGGTCACAATATGAATGAAAAACACATTTGTTACACAAAATCATGTTTTGCCAAAGTGCATTCTTGTCGTTTGACACCTATAATCTCAACTCAAGACAAACCTGTTGAAGGACTATCATGTCAAAGCTCGTTAAAAATATTTTTGTTTGTTCATTGTTTTATGAGATTCGCTCTTTCCCCGTGAAATATTGTACACGCTGATCTCTTCTGGGCTGGTAAGAAGTCTACAAAGGAAACAACCTGACCTCTGACAGGTTTTTGATATAACATACACTACCGTTCAAAAGTTTGGGGTCACCCAAATAATTTTGTGTTTTCCATGAAAAGTCACACTTATTCACCACCATACGTTGTGAAATGAATAGAAAATAGAGTCAAGACATTGAC
>JAVQJL010094521.1:0-18194 GCA_036024295.1 Nannoperca obscura
ATAAAAACATTGTTTGTCTACTTCACGTATGTACATTGAGAGCGAGATAATACCGCAGTCAAATTCCTAGTATGTACACATACCTGGCCAATAAAGCTGATTCTGATGAAGATTATTTAATTTAAAAATAATAAATCATACTGTATGTTATACTGAGACTTAGTAGCATGACTAGGAATACTAGTATTACTCCATGATGACCAGTTGGTATCTGAATGAAATGTGTTCCATTATATATTTCTCAGTTTGTAAATGTATGCATTTTCTTTGATTTTGTCACTTCCAACACATTAGATTTGGCCTGCCACAACACAGGTATGAAATGTCTTTTTCTCAGCCATGCATTGTTGCAATGCTCTGTGTAGCAGAAGGTAAATATGAAGGAAATGAACAGTGATTAGCATGCAAAGTGTGTGGGAATATTGCTTAACAGAAGGAGCACATTGAAAACATGAGTCACCATCACTCACTACCAGTCTGATTGCATTACATTACATTTAGCAAACACTAAATTTCAGTGTTGTTCCAGCAGCGCCAATAACCAACAGCTTCACATTGTATGAAAAACTTTGTCAGTATAAAGTGGTTGTTATGCAAAAGAAATATGCTCTTGGCCATTTTTAAACCTGTTTCAGTCATTTGTGCATTGTTTTAACAACTCGTGGTTGTGTTAAAAACAAAATCCAACCATATGCTGTGGTAATGTTAGTACAGTTAATGAACAACTGGTCATTCATTTCTTTCTTTCTTGTTTAACTCATCTTTTTGTTGATGTTTTTTGGTGCCTTAGTAAGTAATGCCACTAGTCCTTTTGTAATCCCATATGGGCTTCACACTAATTTGGTGTACATAATTATTTTCAGTTGGTTCAGTATTAGAAGGTGCATTGGAAACAAAAGCGTGGACTGCCTTATGCATGTCGATAAATACTCTTGAAAGTTATGAGCCAGCTAATTAGAAGGTTATTCTCTGAAAGATGCCGTGCAGGACTTCTAAATGAGGTGCTGCAACAAACGCTTTCCACTTGCCTTTGCTCCATCACTATCAGTTCCTTATTTGATAAACACCTCAAACATGAAACAAGAACCTATTTCAGTTGTGAGATTTTCACATTGAAATGAAGATTTGATTAATAACCTTTTTGATAAATATACTGCATTCAGCTTAAAATGTGAACATGAGAGCTGTGACCTGACACAATGAATGTCAAAACAAATAACTCCAGAGTCCGAAAATATTTAGCAATAGCACTTTATTGAACACAAACAACCCTAAGCCACAATACTGAATGACAAGACCAATTGGCTGCAGCAAACATTTTATAAAATAGATTCAGGTTTAATGTCACTAAATTGTTTTTTTTTTTCTTTTAACGTCAGAAAGACAGATGCAGGTTTTTCCAAAACAGTGAATGATCTTTTACATACTTAACATTTTTGTAACAAATTATCATTCACATGTTCACACAAAGGAATAACAAGGCAAAGTGCTTTCAGGATTGCATTGAATTGAAAAAACAAAACAGAAAAATGAATGGCTTGAGGTTTAGGTGAGACAGTGGGGGTGGGTGGGGGAATGACGAGGAGTGGGGCTGGGTTCTATCTTGGATCAGGCATGAGTGGGTGGGTGGGGGTACCCCGTCAGAAAACCTCAAACCGTTCACCTTGTCCTGTACCCCTTGAAGTCAAACTGAATGTAGAATATTAGGGCAGTGTGGAGACGGATGCCTATGTAGCAGAATTTGGTTCTGAGTGGACAGATGGATTCAAAGGCATACGGCTCGAGGGGCTCAAACTCGCCCCCATACAGAATTACAAATCCACCTTACTATCTTCCTTGTGACAACCTGTGGTATCATTACAGCTGCAGGGCAAACAAGGGCTGACCCATGAAGCTGCAAATGTTGAAATGATGAGTACTATAGGGCTGGACAGGGAAGTATATGCCCAAGAGGAAACCAAAGAAAGAAAAAGAAAAAGAGCCAATGCAATGGTTATTTATTTTCAAAAAGATGAATCCTCTGACCATTCGCCACTGAATGTTAAAGGGGATAGACTATCATCATAATCTGCATCATAACATTGTCTGGCTTCACATTCCAGTGGTATTATGTCGTATAAATGCTTCTCATAAATATTTTTTTTTTCAACGTCAAATAGACATATACACATACAGCACAACCAAGCACACTTTTTTTTTTTTAAATGTATAACTACCATTGCTTATGATAAATCCGTTTTCCCGTACTGTGAATAGACTTTTTTTTTTCAATAGTCAGAACAGGTGGAAAGACAAACAACACTCAAGGCAGCAAAACAAGGAGGTAGGAGAAATGCTACTGAAAAACAGCAAGTGATGCCAACATGATCGTTCACTTAAAATAATAATTGAGAGAGACACTGGGCTTCAGGCTCGACTTCTTGAACCACACTAGTGCCAGCAGTTGCTATTCCAGCCAGCGCGTAAGGAGCTCACCTTGGTTTTGTAAAAGGCTGTGTAATAATCCATTTGACCACCAAATTCAGACATGACACCATAATCTCAAAATGGAAAATAACAATGTCCTCATGGCTCCGAATGCAGATTGGTGTAGCAACTGTGGTGATATACTAACTGAAGAAATCTTAGTGGCCCAATCTGCCTTACAAAAACATTTTGAAATTGTGTCTTGACCCTATATATCCGAACTGGTCGTATGTCTAAAATTGGCTAATTTCAACAGAATTACTTCATTGGTCCTGTTGTCATCACAGGTCTAAAGACCACGCTGCTGGTGATGGCATTGACTCCTTTACACACACACAGTAGAATAGTATATTTGCAGATTTGTAAATGAGGTAATCAGCGTTAGGCTAAATAGGGAACCCTGTCATTGACACACATGCCCACTTCATTCACCAGCAAAGCAAAAAGATTTCCTCAATCAGCGGGACAGGACTGTGGAAAATGAAATCAACTTTGGAATGTTAGGCGGACAAGCCAACTTTTTTTATTTTTTTATTTTTATTTTTTGTGAAGGTGCACTATGAAACTATTTGATTGTAACTCATCACATGCCCTGATTCAGAGTCCTTCCTCTCGTGACAAGGGCTCCTTTGTATTTCCCCAGATAAGCCACTCAAAGTAAAACAGGCAACCCATTATCATCTTTTTTTGTCTTGTTTACCCCCTTAAATTTGCAATGAATTAAGGCTGCCTTAGCAACAGATCTATGCCTGCTTCAAGTCCAGTTGTGGGAGGATTGTTAATAGCTTGTGAGTTGCAATGAGGTGGCAACATCTACAGTGAAGCGGACTAAAAATAAAAACATGAAAAAAAAAAAAGGGACAAGCCATACTACAATGTCACAGAACATGCAGTATACATCCTTTCCTACAGTAGCTATTCCAAATAGCACATTCAAGGGGACTCCTAATGGGAAACTTCTCTGATATGGCTCTGCTTTAGAGTAATCAAGCTTTGTGTGAGACTACTTCCATCGTGGGCTCACAGAAGGAGCAAGTCGATAAGGTGCTCCATCAGAGGATTGCTGCCTTATTTCACCTGCACAAATACTTTGTGTCATTCAGTTCAACAGGTTCAACAGTAAACACTGCAAAGTGTTTGGAATTGTGTGTTTCCTTCGTGTAACTACATTCCCCCCCCTCCCCAAGACACATCCTCTGCTGGTGAAAACAAACGGCACTTTCAAGGGGAATGTTTTTCTAAAACCACAATCACAGGACCTCCAAGTAACAAATTCAGAAAAAGACACAGGCTATACAGTAGATATAAATCTCAGGAGTTTCTTAACTGTACAAGCTTTAGGCTACACGCTGAAAGGAAGGGACACGTAAGAACCCTTAATGCTTAACATTGAAAACAAATAAGGCATTTCATATTTCCTTTTATCCGCATACATCACTAACAGCAGGTCTAAATATTTTTGAGAAAACATTTCATTCAAGGAGGATGAGGATGCATATAAACATCTACACATGCAAATGAACATGTCTACCGGCTATAAAAAAAAAAAAAACCCACAACAGAATTCCAAACTACAATACCATCAAAGTCCATCCATAAGAAGAACAAAAAAATGCACCTACTCAAATCTATCAGTCAACTTGTGCACAGTCCTTTCTCTGAGCAGGCAGCTTTTGAAGTCGGACATTGATCACAGTTTTAAGAATGGAATATCAAACACTCCACTATCAAATGCCACCTCTCTGAATACAAACAAGAGGACCACTTGAAATCCTTCATTTGCTACAGATGAGTGACTTTTGGTGTTAACAAAAAAGGGCATATTAATAAATATTTTTCATCAACCGAGGAAGCAATGATAAACAAAAGGTTATTGCACTTTTATCTTTTGTCTATTTCAAACGAGGTCAGCTTGAGAGAAGATGATTCATGCCTTAATGCTGTGGTAAGACAACAAATGTTACGTCACGTCTATAGTATGATCACACGGTTATTAACACTGCACACAGCTACTACTGCAACCCTACTTGTAGTCACTCGACCCTAAATAACACAAAACAATCTCTACAATCAATTTGCAACACAGTCACAACAAACAGTTTGCCTAAACTTGATCTTGAATGCAGGTACCGCATCATTTCACAACTTGGGTTTTGCATTGTGAAGTTACTAATCGTCGATGAACAGAGCTGAGAACAATCAGAAGAAGCTCTGAAATTCTTGGTCTATCTACAGTTAATGTGTTACTGACAATCAAACCTCACATTTTCTGCACTCAAGAGGAGTCTCGTGGTTTTCCTCTCATCTTTTCCTAAATTTGGTCTACAGCCTCCTTCACTCCTTGGTGTTGGGAGAGCCAACCAAACCCCGAGGTGCCTTCTTTGGATTTGTGCTTTCGTACTTTTGATCCCCATCCCTTCAATGTTTGATGTGCCCTAAATCGCATCAGTAATGTGCAATTAATTCTGCCACCCAAAGGGAGCACTCAGTCACTGGAAATGCATCATGAAATCCAGACTTAATACAGAAGGAGTTATTTAGGCTTTTTTCTCTTCTTATAATTCAGATCACATAGGGTTGAAATGATCACACTCAAAAGGGAATATGAGCTCATCTACTGTTGTCGTGTACGCTCAGTGAAATTTCTTTTTCCCATTATAAGGCTTCTGGGAAATACAAATGGAAGACCGTACCTTTCGGTAGTAACAAATAAAAGGCACCATGCCACCACTGTGCTCGATATTACACAGGTCTTATTGGTGGGGGGAAATTAATAACCAAGTGTTCAGGCAGGGAAGGCGGTCAAACTAGTATTAGTCATACAGTAAAATTTTATTTTTTTGACTTACAGAGGTAATGTTTAATAGCTACCTTCATTTCCCACCTCAAATTAGACTGTACACTTCACCCTATATGACCTGCACCAGATAACAGACTTGTCTGTTGGTTGTAATGAAGACAAACATGTTGAAGTAGGGTAACTACGCTTTTCCGTTCTAAAAAACGGGGACTTGTGCATGTTTAGGTTTGACATGCATATATTGAAAAGTCACTCTCACACACACACACACACACTATAAGACAGTAATCTACACAACTGGCATCAGGAAAAAATGAGAAGAAATCACAGAGGATAAATGTCAGCGTCGTCACACAAAATATCACTGATGAGGTAAAACTGCAGGTCCAATAAAAAGTACAAGGTGCAGTTGGCTGCACCCTTTGTAAGGTAGGAAACATGAGTCATCTGCCGACACTAATCTAACACTTGCGCATAGATACATCTCTGATTTAGGCTGGTTTAAGCAGATTTTCTCTACCCACGACAAGATGGATCACACGATTTGAACTCTTTGTTAGCATAGCTGTACACGCAATTTTCATAAGAATTTCCTTTCCATCAATATCTTTTTGAGGTACACCACTTTTAACCCCCAGTGTCATTTGGCTCTGGATGACGGAGAAGCCAAAGTTGATTGTTTTACGAGTGAATTCTGAATCCATTCATTCACAGTGGCAAATATGGCGATATCCTAACCTCTCAGAACAATCTCTGCACCATGGCAACCTTGAGCTATGTGCTACCTCAATTGAAAGTGTGCTTCTCGACACCTACAGATGTCTGCAAGACCAAAATTTGCCTAAACGTTTTCTTTTTCTCTTTTCTTGCAATCCAACCAAACAGCATAACTCCACAGGTGATGCAATGTATCAGGTACTGCCAGGTATCATTTCCTTTTTCAGCTTTTAAGGCAAAAGGCTCAACAGTGGATCAGAAAGTTGAATTGAAATTTGCCATTTACTTCAAGTAAGAACCGAGACATCTATTGAGGCAAATCAATTCTATACTTATATATACACACACCATGCTTTTTTTTGGACATCAAAAAGTGGGTTTATTTTCCTGGTAACACACACACACACACTATAAACTATCTTGTTAAACAAACACACAACCTAGGGATTGCTTTGCCAATACCAAAAGGGACTAACTATATTCTTCAAAAATGTCCAATTATACAATAGACTTCTACCAACCACAATTTTTTAAACAGAATACTTGCATTTAAGTACTAATATCCCATGCAAATATTTATATAGTGTATCTTTGACTAATATAATTGGTGAAAAACATGCAGCTCCAAACACAAAACTGTAATAATCCTGCCTACTTTTGAATAAGTTACTGGCCATGTAAGTATGATTTATGTCTAAAGGCAAATAAAGGTTTCTATGGCACTAAATGGGTGTAGCTTAGGTGCATTTCTGTCAAATATAGGCTATTTACGAGTATGTGTGATCATATCTACTGTAGACCTTTTAGTCCCTCTTGTTTTACTGTACTGTAAGGCAATCTCAATGGAATGGATGAACATGAATGTTAAATTCATCTGAACTCTTATGCTCGTTTACCTTATAGGCTACACTCCACACAAATATATATGTATAGAGAAAGAACGATATTACACAACAGCAGGCCTATACTCTAATAATAATGCCGGCAAAAACAAAAAACAAAACAAAAAAAACCTATCCAGACCCTCAATGCAGGAAGACTACTACACATACTGTATAATATGTAGAGAATTAGGTTATTACATGCTACCTGTATAATCATATCTATGAAAAATGAAGAGCAACAGTTTAAAGTCGGGAGAAAGCAAATTGTCCTGCTCTAAACTGACCCTACATTCATTTCAGTCAGAAAATTCATGGCTCAGATTTGATGGTCAGACTGTAAACTGCTTGAACATAATGCATAAATCCATTGCTGCTTTATTAAGAGGATTTCCCCTCTCGACACATTTTGGCAAACAGGCCATATTTGTGACCAAAGATTATAACATCTAACCCGCATTCAAATCTTCCATTGGCATTTTTGCTATGATTTACTGAATTGGCCTAAATGGATGGCAGTGCAATATTTGTGCTGCACACTATTATACACACGCTCTATTGCTACAATTGGACCTTTCATTGCTTTCCGTTTCTGACACCAGATATAGTGTATATATGCTCCACTTGTTCAACCGTTACTATATCAAAATTGAGATCTAGCTCCATGCACAATCACTCAGTTATCACTGGTACACACACAAAAAAAAAAGAAAAAAAAAAGAAAAAAAGCATGTATAAGAATACTGTGATATAACAAAAGGATTCAGTTACAACTTCTATATAGTTACAGGGGCAATGGCTCCATTTACTGGTCAGATGAGGACATCACAAGAGAAGAAAATCCCTGCCCAAACAGACAGCACCTACAGATGGCAGAGAGAGTATGTAGAGTATTTTGAGGAGCCTGCATGAGGTGTGTGTTGAATCACTGGACTGACTTTAAGTGACTTAGGCGGAAGTCCGTATCATTAACAGTAGGCTGGGTAATTTAACCATGTCACTTTTTTGGGCCAGTTGGCCAGAAATAGATGACACAAAAGTCAGTGGGCAGTGGAGACTGTCCCGAAGTACTTAGAGACTCAGTTTTTTTTTGTGTTTTTTTTTTAAATAATGCATTGTTAGAGTACTATTTTGTTGCAGCCTTTGTTTTGTCTTTTGCAACCCTACCTTCCTGTATTCAGCAGCAACACACATGCATGTAAACATAAGTACATACATTACATTTCCTCCATTTTGCACACTTAGAACCTGAATGTACTAAAGTGCGTGCTTTGACTATCTAATTAAGTGCTGTGGGATTAGGGTAAAAAAAAGAATTAAATTAAACAACATCCCATCAAAAAAAAAAAAAGTAGACATACTTCTGCTGAGATCTGATTGGATTAATAAATTCTGCCTGCTGCTTCAGCACAGATCCTGAGATTACAAAAAATATGTACCTATCCCTAATATTAATAATAGTAATTCCCCTGAAAAATTATAAATTGATCCAGCAAACAAAAGCTGGGGGTCACCAATTAGTTCCATTTCATTTCAGTCAGTCATGGAGGTCAATTGAAATGCCAACTACGAATCTACGAACATCAACTCTGAGAAATCACTGCTCTGAAATGGACTTTTGTCAGTTTTAGTAAATCAAGTAAAAATACACGAACGTGAAAAGACTTTCCGCAGGGGTATTTAACAACATAGCCTAGTCTAGGTCCTCATCTCTCATCCAGTCGACTAATGTGTGCAATTGTGCCACTTCATTACCAGCGGATATGAAGTTATCACACCAATGAAAACAATCTGACTCAGTGTAATTTAACCACCAACAGATGGTGTAAAAAAGAAAACACGACAAAATAGCATAGATTTAACATCTAAAAGTTACAAACAGCTCTAGTGGTCCGATACAATCATCTTTAGTATGCTTAGTACCAGAAATGGGATGAGGAGACAACAAAATGAACACCAAAAAAAGCAAATTTTTGGATTTCTGCTATTCCTGAAATCTAAACAACAGGTATTGGCCTAAGCAAGGATCCCTCTTCTCTTTCGTCTTAGCCCTATTTGCTTTTACAAGGGATATCAACTCCCTGGTCATTGATAATGCCGGGGCACATACAGATATGCCGGGCAATTTATTTTCTACTAGATACTATGGTGCAACTGTGGTTCAATGCTGTTGCGATCAAATAGGTGGAATGATAATCAAGTCTCAGGGCTCATCATACTCTGCCATTACGCAATCCAACTCAAATGATGTGTTACGGAAGGCATGGGTCAAAAGGCATTTCATGAGATGCCATAAAGGCAATCCAGTGCATTTGTGTTGACACTGACAGTAAAATGCCCGGCACACACAGAGCCATTCGTTTAGTCTTTAGGTAATTTTTCATGAAATAATAAAAACGAAACAAAAAAAAAAGAAAAATCAAAACACATTCCAGGGAAACAAAAGCCCTTGTGACAGTGATTGTCTATTCAATAACGTTAAACAAACAAAGGCCAAAAGAAAATATTGCTTGAAAACTGCCCAATAAAAATAGCAGACAAATGCTCTTATCTGTTCAAATTGATCAGAGTTGACCACCGAGAAGTTGAGATATGAGCTATAAGATGTTTAAGACTAGTTCACCAGCTCCAAGAAATACTCCTTTAGTGCGAGCTTGTTAAAACCACAATGCTGATGGCAAGTTCAACTTCAAAAACACGGGAAGAAAAAAAAATGTCACGAGTGCCTAAAAACCAAAACCGATTGCTCTCTTTAGATATTCAGGCCATTCAAATTCTGAAATCTTTACTCCCCCCCCCCCCCCACCCCAAAAAAATACACTGTTAAAAGAGATGGGAAATAAATTGAAATGGCTTGTTCATTTATGTGCTCTGATGCTTTGATGAGGTGTTGTTGGCAGATATTACTAGTAAAGCCTTCATCTAGAAATAAACAAGGCCTCAGTCAGTCACTATCCTACAGTAGTTCTCTAGTCCTACAAAAAGAGAACGTTAGGCCTACGGACCCTGGGTGAAGATGAAGCAGCTGCTAAACGAGTTGACGAGGTATATCAAGATCTATTGTCTTTCTCTATACAGTACAGTTCATCTCAAATAAATAATTTATAGCCATAATAGTGTTGATCAACTTTGGTCATAAGTTATATGCTTAGAAACATTCTAGCTTAACAAACACTTATTTAGCATCTTTAAAACATGAAGTCAGCATTAAGAACAAATCGATGTCACAATGCCGACCCGAGCATGGCTCTCCTTTGGAAGGAGACATGCTAATGTATTCAGCAGCATCACCAAATTATCTAAAAATGCCAAACAATTCTAGGCTGTACATTTAAAGTACACTATGGAATTAACATCTTTGTGACCCTTATCCAAATTTCAGATTGTACTGTAGTACACAAGCATTGCACTCTTAAGCAAAATTTAGATTTTCCCTTGTGTGGTTCCTTCATAAAAATCTAGGCTAACGAGTAATTAAAGAGAAAAAAAAGAAAAAGAAAAATCAAAAAACAAAGAAAGTCTTTGATCACTCTTTTAGGAAGGCTGTATGTTCCTCTACAAGGTCACCACAACTGACTTAAACATGATATGACTTTTATACTGAATGATATGAAGAGAAAGACAGTGGAGGATACAGAGATTTCCATGCTCTTAGATGTCGGTTATATAATTATGTCGCCATGGTTTTAAAGGGTTAAATGACTTCGAGATGGCCAGATTGCTAGTGTTTGTTTTGGATGCCACACTTCGTCTGAGTGACCTTGTAGAGCAATCCTCCTCTACATATTAAGCACTACTAGGAGATGGAGGAATGGGATCTAATTGCATATTAGGTTTGACTGCACCTCAAGAGAAGACCAAACACTCACCGCACACACAGACACACAAACACATACATACACAGAACAGACATGTGGGTGGGTGCTCTCCTGGTCCTCTGGGCCATGTTAAAGGGAGTCCCCCCCTGGTGGTGATGATGGTGATAGCAGCTGACTGAGGGGGGCGCGTGACCTCACTCAGACAGACACCCGTCCAGGCCGACCGGTGCGCCGTGACGGTCTTTGACGTAGCCATTGTGGAGACCGTTGCTGGGCAAGGGGGCGCAGGCGGCCGTGATGCCGCAGTGCTTCAGCAAGTTGAGACCCGGGGAGGGGGAGACGGTGGGAGGGGAGCAGGAGCAGGAGGAAGGGTCCCGCTGGGGGAAAGGCTTCATGGTAGAGAGGATCAGAGCCAGGCAGTCAGCCACGTCCTTGTTGGGAGCACAGGCCAGGGCTGGGGTGTGGCCTGGTTAACAACAAATTCACATTTAGTACACAAAACTAATTTGTATTGGATGGATTGTTTATCACAAGCACGCTTCACGTCTGCAGACATCTTCATAACAAAAGAGTGTGGAGGAGACAGAAATTTAAAAAAGAATCTAAAACTATGTTGCACAATCAATCAGAAAAGCATGTATGATTTATAGTAACATTTTAAAACGTTTTCTTTAAAAATTCCGGGCTCACTACAATTTAACGCAGTCATTTCAGCTCATCCAGCGCCATCCAAGTTCTAACAAAGCATGGAAAACCTCACCTTCTTCATCCACAGCCAGCACAGTGGCTCCTCTACTCAGCAGTGCCTGCACCACCGTAGCCAAACCATTACGTGCTGCAAGATGGAGGGGCCTGGAGGAGAACGAGGGAGAGGGTGAGACAGCTGGCACGCCTGCCATTCATTGACTAGTTTACAGTTCTAACATTAGGACATGTGGACACCCTAAGCTTTAAATAAAAAAAAGATCCAGGATCCTTTGCTGTTGGTAGATTTAAAATGTTATTAGCTTCTCACATTTGCAGAGCACTGTTGGTGACATTTATGAGTGTGGGACTGTGGATCTCCCCCAGAATCAGCAGGGCGCACATCTCATGAGCCTGAGGGACAAAACAAAAAATCTGTGAATAAAATGCATGGGCTTCAGTCTGTCAGAGAACGTGTACCTCATTACACTGTAAAAATACTGCTCACTAAAGTGGAACTGCACTTGCTTAAGTACTCTCATTCTCTCTAACAGGCACGGTGTTAATGATCAGCACATCACAGCAGAGCTTATAAGATCTTGTGAATAATTCAAACCTTGCTGCAGGCCAGGTGCAGGGCAGTGTTCCTGTTCTCATCCAGCAGTGTCAAGTCAGCCTTTGCCCGGTGAAGGAGGATGGCTGGACAACAGCAAGACGCAATTTCGACAATTACAGTCAGAGGAGATGAGCAACAGACCTGTCCAAGCCTGTAGTGTGCCCAACAGCCATGTATTCCCATGAAAACAACTCTCTCTTAATAACAGGCCACAGACTTACCCACGGTGCCACTGTGTCCCTTGTCAGCAGCTACCATCAGAGCGGAGCGTCCGCTTGTGTCCACTGTATTGATCTCTGCCCCGTGGCGAAGCACCAGCTGAAGTCCCGCTACATCCTCAGCAAATGCAGCAGCGTGCAATGGGGTCCTGCAGGCACAGACAGAGACAGTCCAACCAATTACTGCATGATCAGTGTGGCTGTGGCAGGCTCCAAGAACAAGGCACTAGGCCTTCATGGCTGATTAGTTGATAAGACAGAAGGAGGAATAGGTTACGGTAACCCTACTTACTTTAATATTATCTTAAAAAAATGCTATTTCTTTAGCATTGACGTTACATGCTTTCTCCCTGAATCACAGTTGTTCCCACATAGACTAGTTCAGTCTTTTGTTCTGCAGTCTTACCTTCCTTTGGCATCTCTGGAGTTAATCATGTGGACGCCAGCAGATTCCAGCAGCCTCTCTGCAGCACCGCTGTGGCCATTCATCCTACAAGCAAGACGGCTGAGTTAATGAAATTCTTTGAGTAATTACTACACAGTAAGACAAAAGACAAGAGAATATGCCAAGTTAATACTCACAGAGCACAGTGCAGGGGAGTGAAAGGGTTTCCCTCTTCATGGATAAATGTTTTAAATTCAAGTAAAACCTCCAAACAGTCTTCATGCCCTGAGAACAAACACAGAATTATAGACAACAGATGAAACAGTGATTGATTACAGATTTGGGGATTGGGCATTTCCAGTGGATCCAGTGAACCTTTGTAAGCAGCCCAGTGTAATGGGGTGTATCGTTTGTTGTCCAGCAGTTTATCTTGTGGGTCTGTTGCCATGGTGGCCTGCACCAGACTGGCCAGGATCTCTGTGTGGCCTCTGGATGCAGCGTAGTGCAGCGGTGTCCTGCCCTGGGCGTCCCTACACAGTGCAGAAGCTTTGTGCTCCAGCAGGGCTGTCACAGAGTCATCGTGGCCCAACACCGCCTGAACAAAAGACCAGTAAGTGGAGATGAGACAATCTTTATGGATACAAACAATAACTTGGACTGAGAAAAATAACTATTTTAACTTCTTTACTTTAATGACAGAAATAGTTTTCATCACTCAAGGTCACAGTAGCACTAATTCGATCTAGGCTACTTTCCTGTACAGGGATTTCTTATTCTGAGATTCAAAACGTTATTCAATAGATATCTCATTTGAAAATGTTCTTTTTAATCCACGACTAAGCTAAATACCTGTTCAGGAAGCTGGCCATCAACTACGCCATGGCTCTCTTGCTTAAACCCTTAAGACTCCATAACAGATGGTGCTAATATGGCTTTTAAAAAGGAGCTTTCTTTCAGTTAATATTTCAGTTTCAGTTAATATATTTCCAGACAAGGAAATGTGCCGTTGCTGCTGGATGCAGCTTAACTTCATCAAGTCCCCAGTTTAACTATATTATCTAAGCAATTGACATCTACTAACACTCTACCCTAAACTTGTTTTAGACTGAGTTTTTGTGGAGTAGCTCATGCTCTGCTACAGTTACGTAGCACCATGCAGTGATGTTGACCAACCCCTCTGTGCAAAGCCGTGCTGCTCCTTTTGTCCTTGGCATCTGGCAAGGCACCCTTCTCCAAGAGGAAGTGGACACAGTCAGTGTGACCTCCCAGAACAGCTAGCATCAGAGGGGTCCTGAAAGGGACAGAAGTGATGATAAAGACAGGTTTTTTGTTTTAACTGTACGCTTATTGGTCAAATTAGCTTTAGGGAATTAAGCATTTTTGAAAGCTGAATGTACAAACAGAAGCCTTGCTTTTCAAAGAAAACAACTCACTGGCCAAATTTGTCTGCAACGTTGGTGAGATCCCCCTCCTCTCCATAATCAATCATCATGCGCAGGCAGTCTGAGTGACCATTGGCAGCTGGTATGAGACAAAGTTACAAAGTAATTCTAAAAATGTATATTCTCCAACATAAAACTGACTCTATTCAGGGTGGTAACAATGAGAAACAATGCTGTGCTATGATGTTGCAGTGTACCTGCAACATGAATTGGAGTCCACATGAGGCGGTTGTCATTGAGGAGGCAGGAGGCCCCCTGAGCCAACAGCACCTCCACACAGCGGGCGTAGCCTTTCTGAGCAGCCAAGTAGAGCACAGAACGGCCTGCAGCATCCTGCATGTCCACATAGGCGGCGGTCTCCGTCAGCACACGCAGAGCCTGCCAGTGACCCTTATCAGCCTGCGGGAGCAGAGGACGGCAGTCACACCTTTGCATTTAGTCAACATTTAGAGGTTGATTACAACCAGTGCCGACCCAGAGAGTTGGTTAAATGTGAGACTTACAGCAAGATGCAGCGGACTGACAGGAATACTGCTCTCTATGTCTCCTAGTGCATTAAAGGACATCTCCAGGAGCTAAAAAAGTAAACCACAATGGTGGATTTAATTTACTTTAATGAGGGGAGAAAAAGTCAATATCAGAGGTGGACGAAGAGATGATAAATTAAAATCTATATTTGAACATCTTCAGCTAAATAAAAGCGTTGACCAAAGCAAGTCCTACATCTACCATGGACCATTTTTTCTATCTGCTTGAGTGGAATGTGTGTATGGGCCTTTCTCAAACCAGACCCTCCCGACTCCATCAGAGTTTAACTCTGTTTGTACATTCACAACTGAATGAAGCACCTTCATTAAAAAGGTATAACGTGGTTGCAGGCTCTCTCAGGCGGAAACAGGAACTGTCCATGATTTTCTATCAGCATGTTTCAGAAATGGCAACTGTTGCCATGATCGATTCACTCTGAGGTTTATAAGCTGCTTGGTTTTGCAATAGTCCCTATACATTTACAACACGTCTACAGTTTTTTTAGACTAAAGAAGGATATATTTGATTCTAAATACAATGTAAGCAGTTTACATCTGTATGACAGTATTAAATGTCTCTCTTAGTACTCCCTTTGTATAGGTAGTCTTGTATATTAGTACGGAGCATCTTCCATGAGAAACACAACACGTGGTCAGTAAGTCAGCATCGATGTAGACTCGCTGTTGGAGGGTTTTAAAACCCACTTCCGCTCCACCCACCCCACTACATGGTTTGGGATGGCACTTAATGGGGCCAACTCCCCCCACGCACAAACAGAGTAGAAGTGGGCAAGCAGAGTGTGTAGGGGGTGGTGTGAGAAAGGCCCCATCAGTGCGTGTAACATTTGTGAAATAAGACCATATGATCATGGCATGTGCCATGGTCAGTAGTGACGTGATTTCAGATGAAAACAGAAAAACTCAC
Source organism: Nannoperca obscura (assembly GCA_036024295.1). Classification (NCBI taxonomy): domain Eukaryota; kingdom Metazoa; phylum Chordata; class Actinopteri; order Centrarchiformes; family Percichthyidae; genus Nannoperca; species Nannoperca obscura. The sequence continues at coordinate 15,480 of JAVQJL010094521.1, forward strand.
CAACTCCAGATTCTGTTTGTTGCCATGGTAAGCTGCATAGTGAACAGCACTGTAACCCTTTGAGTTGACCATCGATGGATCAGCACCATTGTCCAAAAGATGCTCCAAGCAGCTGTTGTTAAAAGACAGCACAAAATGTAGAGGGGATAAAGAATAGCAGCATTTTATTCAGGGACCCTTCGGGGCACACATTTTTGCCACAAAAACGTCACGTCAGTTTATTGCAGTGAATTTGAAGCCTTAATCACATTAGTCATGGAAAAGATGCAGGGTGGGAAGAGGGAGGGGGGGGGGGGACGGGGGGACTCACAAGTAGGACTCCTTTGCCTCATCCTCATCATTCTGATGGTTTCCAGAAAAATGACGATCAACTCTGAAAAAACAAGACATTTCAATAAACTTTGAGGCCGATGTAACATACAGACTCTTCGGTGTGTTGTTTAGACACTGCAATCTATGATTTGTTGTTGCTCAGAAGTGAATGCCACTCGACTCTTCAGTATGTTTACATTAAAAAAAGAAACTCTAAACTGATGAACAATGGGAGAAAACACAAAAATCTGAGTTCAACAAAATAAGTTTTTCTTTGTTCGCCAACTGTTTGAATCTCATAATCCACCTGTCAATTTGACAGTTTCACCAGTCAGTGTTCTGTAACAACTGACTTTCTGCCAAATTCGAACAGACTTTGGTGGCTTGTGTTGCTTCTGGTGTTTCAGAGAGAACGCACAATGAGAGAAACGAGTTTTCCAACCTGCTGAAGGCTTGGGAGGCGGCAGAGTAATGCAGGGGAGTACAGCCTGTCTGGTCAGGCTCGTTGACCTCAGCGCCAGCGCTCACCAGGGTCACAGTGCACTGGTACCTCCCATTAGCAGCCGCATAGTGCAATGGTGTCCTATAATGGAGGGTGAAAGAAGACAGAGAATTCAGACACTCAGAATAGTTACATGTTCTAGATATTAGGAGAACTGCACCTCAAATCACTGATACAGCATCAGTGAAACTCACCTTCCCATTATGTCCCTCTTATTCAAGTCGGTACCACTACTTAAGAGCAAGTTCAGACATTCAACATTTCTGCAAAAGAAAGATGATGATGAGTTATAGGTGGCATGTGATACCAGATTACCAGTGAGTAATTCTAATATTCCAGTGAGAAAGCAGATTGTGTATGTTACCCTCCAGAGGCAGCAGCGTGTAGACAGGTCCTCCCAAAGTTGTCAGGGGTGTTTATGTCAAACCCAGCCGATAGCACGTGCTCCTTACTCATAGATGAAACTATACTATACAGCTGACCTGCAGGGTAATGAAGAAACAGGCGGTGGTAACACAAAGTGTATATAAACATAGATGTAGAAGATGAAGTTAATCAGGGTGCACACATCTATAAACAAAGACAAACCTGAGGAGAGTAACTTGCGACAACAGTCTGAAAACCCGTACAGCACAGCTAAGTGCAAAGGGAACATTCCATGGATCCCACGTCTGCAAATGCCACAAAGACACAGAACACAATGTTAGAAACCCAAGTATCTCACAGCAGGAGAAACACACATTAATGCTTCTTTGTATTACAGGCTGTGCTTTAGTGTGTCTTTACAACACAGGCTTTTCCGATACCTGGCCGTGTCTGCTCCGTTGGTCATCAGAGTGCTGATCAGCAGTTCATGGCCGTACTTAGCAGCAACGTGGAGAGGAGTATTGCCATACTTATCCACACAATCAATTTCCCCACCTGATAGACAGCAGGAAAGAGGGAGTGAATCAAAGACCCATTAAAAAAAGGAGAGAAAAGCCCACACTGACATTTTCTCACATATCAGTCAGGCAGTCATCTTTACCATTTTGGATGAGGATCTGAGAGCGTGTGAAGCGTCCATGAATGGCTGCCATGTGCAGGGGGCTCTTCCCTTCTTTGCTCTGTGGACAATAAAAAACAGAATATGAAATCATCATTTCATCTTAACTTCTTAGAATAACAATTCACTGATTAATAACAAGTGTGCATGTTTCTACATTTTCTGTGCAGCGTTTCTGAAGGTCGCAGCTAACGGGTGGTTTCCACTCTGCCATTAATTCAAATGAATATACATTTGAAGTCTCACTTTGCACTAAATCCATTTACACTAAAAAGGCACTACAGATAGATTTTTCTGAGAGAGCATCATTGAAATTGGGCAACAGTATAATTTTTAAGGTTTTATAAGCTAGAAATATTAGGACAATTTGCTTCTCACATGCACTCCCTTATCCCCCACACACTATGGCAATGTTGTCATTTCTGGCAGCGGAATGCATGTGTGAGATAAAGAGTTTCTATAAGCAGGAATAGAATTATCTTTATTCTTTCCCCCATCCACCCCCATATGTTGATTTAATTACTTTGGACCACAACTATAACCTATATCCAAATCTAATCTCCACTTTTATGGAGATCATTTTGTTTCTTTATCAAACAGTCAAAACAAGCGGTTTGAGAGAGAAACTTTCCACACTTTTGCTTTCAAACTCTAAACTTTTGCTTTCAAACCCTAAAATTTTGCTTGCAAATCTAAAAGTTTTGCTTGCGAATCTAAAAGTTGTGCTTCCGGTTCATCTTCATGCCATGGGCGGGACCTACGCTGAAAGACGTTTCTATTGGCCAGTTGTGATGTGAGTGACAGCTTGGCAACATGCCGTCAGTTAACGAGAGAGGCTGTTTTGAAGTCCGCCGGA
>JAVQJL010094529.1:0-25857 GCA_036024295.1 Nannoperca obscura
CCCGCCCCCCCCCCCCCCCCCCCCCCCCCCCCCCCCCGCCCTGTTGAGGAAGCCACGCCTATTCTGCTCTGTACAGTTGTAAACTGCCTGACTCCTCCCATGGGACTGACTCCGCCACGCTGCAACCTCTCATCACCTTCCCTCCCTCCTCCACCCTATGCGGCGTTGAAGCAAAGAGACGCGGTTGCAAAGGTTACTTGGAGTAAGGGAGTGGGCGGGGGTTAGGTGGTGCAGATGAGGGGGTTTGTTATCTGCCTACATGGTTGATGTGAGACGAAATATGATTGTGTCCTGGCTGTATAGGTAGCAATGGGTTGATGCGGGTATAGGAATGTTGTACGGATGAAGGCAAACAGGAAGGGCGAATATGTATGTTTCTGAGAAATTGCAAATACATATAGATGTAAATATCAGTATATATTTGTGTGTGTGTGTGTGTGTGTGTGCGTGCATGTGTTGTGTCTAAGCAGAGCAGAGGTTGGTAAAGCTCAGCCGACTCTGTGGAATGTAAACTAGCCACTGCAGAACTCCTGCCTGGCCTCCGTCAGACGCTGCCCCCCCGGGGATCCAGTGTGCTGTGCGAGGCGCCCACCCCCCACCCCCCCCCCCCCACCCTTCGCCCTCACACAGGCGAGCATCCAGCACACGGGGGCCACCATCCCTGTTAAAACAACCTGCCTAGCACTCGACTTGCGTTCCAGTTACCACGGCGATTTGCTTGGCTTGTCTCCACTTTCATGCATGCTCAGATAAGTAGAGTTTGAACAAAGCGAGCAGTCACTTACCGTGCATTATCATTTCACAGCTATTTGATACCTGTGCCTCGCACAGCCGCAGTTATCTCCCCAGATGATTGCCCAAGGGAAGGTTCAACGCTTTAATCTAAGCTGATGACTAATGATTCGATTAGCTTGGCCACTGATTAACCTCTTCTCTGTGTTTTGTGCAACTATAGCTGGGCAAGTCTAATTTCATAACACCCCACCCTCATTCCCTCACTGCATGTGGCTCTGCAAATGTCAATGTCGGCTGCATGTGTCACTGACTTGATGCATTGTGTTGTGCTGTGTGTGTAACGGTGGCACCCAAGGCTCACCAGCCATCTGCAGCCCACTGAGGGAAACATGATGATGACGACTGAGTCACCCATTAGCCTGAATTAGAGCCATCCTTCCACCATTCAAGACAGGGCCGCTGGCAATGCCACGCAGTCAAGGCCATTACCGAAAACACGCGCTAAACTGATTTTGCTCTGCAAATACCATTAGCTGGTGCCCCGAGATTATAAATATCCGAACTCCCAATCTGACGAAGAAAATGGGCTCGGATGGGGAACCGTGTTACGAAAATCCTGCATCAATGTCATGGACTTCTTCACTAGTTGCCAGAGGGCAGAGTGAACAGGATAATGGCTACGACAAGCCAAAGATGAAGGAGCAAAGACAAACAGCTACAGTTGCTGCCGGGGAGTTTTTGCGAGGAAACGGTTTTGAAAGCATATTACGTGAAGAAACAAAATTACAGCTTTGCGTTTAGCAGAGACCCCCTACATTTTAGCAATCAAAGTATGTATATGCACTGCAGCTCTGCAACACTTTAATACTCACTGTTATCACTGTTAGAAATCGGAGAAAAAAGATTTAAAAGTTTTGAGTTTCAAATAAGTGCTCTCTAAAATGGCTGCAATAATGGTGGGCCACGCTGTTCAAATGGCCTTGGTTTGGTAAACAACTGTCTTGCATGTGGGCCAATTTGTCAAAACAACATGGCCACTTCAGACTTGGGGAAATTGCCATTTGGTCCATACAACCTATTTCGATCCACTCATGTTTCCGTTTTGCCCAAACCACCCGCCTCTTTCACTATTTCCTTTACTTGAGGGTTCCTGTCGAATGCCAACAACTGTTGCCTAGCAACTAAATATTCACCCTGTGGAAATCCGCTAGCTGATTATTTCTTTCCAAGTTTCACATTTCTGAGAGAGAGAGAGGGAGAGAGAAAGAGAGAGAGAAGATTTGTGATTTCAAGTTTACAAATCCCAGTGGTGCACCAGCAGTGGTACGCTCTTCAAATGCACAACCCTCCGTCACTTCTGCAGGGGGAAACCATCGCAGACACACCGCGGGTATTTCAGGGCAGATGTGGGAATAAGAACACTCACACAATAACCGCCGAAACCAACCAAATGTACTGGTTGTTAACTCCACGTTACAGAGGATCTGCTGTACATGTGGTAAAGTTAAGTGATTACAAATTGGAAAGAGTTTGGAGAAGGTTAGTGACCTGTGAGATGCACAAACCAGAACTTAACCACGCCCGCTTCCCTCAAAATTATCAAACCCTAAATGTGTTAAATTCTCAAGCAATTGTTAAAAAGTACACTTGCTTTAACTTCTTGTTATTATTTTGTTAAAGCAGGTGTCTTCATTGAAATAAATCAGTTAGGAAACTCTTCATTTCTACTGTGTAAATGGCGCTGTCTGACTGGTGGTGTTACCGTCCACATGATCAGGAAGTGAGATTACTTTCCCCTTGAAGACTGAGCGTGTGCCTGTGGTTAGCCAGCAGTGTGGGCTTAACCCTGGACTCCCAGTAATATATCTATTTATTCAAGACAACAAAGGGCCCCTGTGATAAATACCATTGGGTGGGGACTCACAATGCACACAGTCAACACTGAGGTCGAGTAGTCAGAATTTGTCTCTGACCACTGAAGAATGTGTCTCATGCTGCAGAAAGCAACGTTACAAACGTACTTGTGACAAAACATTTTTATGCGGATTGTTAATTTAGAGATTTTGAAGAAAAACAGCAGTGCTTTAACAGCTCGTTTTTTTAAGCTTCCGAGCAGCATGTTTCTTTGCCACTTTATTTGTGTATCTGTTGATAACATCTTCCGAGGCATTATTTACTTTAATCAGGGGTACAACTCTAATGCGGCTTCGTACAAAGTTGAGACAAATTACTGTTCAAATGTCAATGTCCTGTTAAGAGATAAAAAAAGCATTCTGAAAGTTCTTGTGTATATTACCTTCATAAAGTCACGCTGTAATAAAAGATTTTCTTTCCTTTAACACACGTTTAAAGTAAACGAGAAGGAAGCAACAAAGATGACAAGTTTGAGGGTAAAAATCATACATTTGAGGGAAGTCATCACTAGTTAAAACAAATTGTTAATTTGAGGTTCTAAAATTGCAAATGTTGGTGCACAAACGACCAATAACTTTAGAAAAACCTGCAGGGCTCTGTAAAATGAAGATGTATGTTGGTGAATTGATATGTGCAAGTGTGGTTTGAAGATAGTGATGCGGGAAAAAATCCTTTAACTATAAACTTGCTGTAAATGTTACAAATGATGCTAGAGAAAGGCTTGAGAGCATCAGTCTCTCTCTACATGCGACTTGGGATGTCCTTGAATCCATCTTTTCTGCAAAATTGAACTTCTGTAAAAGGATTTAATGATGCATAGGAGCGTTCTGACGTTTGCAGTGATACATTTGCACATTCACCATCGTGACTGTGCACTCAGGGAAGTCAGGGAATAAGTGTACCAACACAGACAGCTAGAGGGACTTGTTCTTTTTTATAATTAATGACGTTCTTCTGAGACGTAAATGAGCCGGCTTATCTGATGTGGGCTCTGTGCATGGCTGCTTATTAGGATCATCCCATATCAATCACATGTAAAAAGACTAGCATAAAAAGGACCCCTCTCTCAGTGATGTTCTCATCATCAGATCCTGATCAGACCATCAGAGACACCCCCACAAACGGTGTGAAATAAAAACCCGACATGGCCACACCGATGTCTGGCTGTCACAGAGGCCCACCTTGTGAATTTGCACTTATGCAAATATTTATCTGAATTCACACTTGGGTTAATTTGACAAGAGCCCACCCAGTCTTGTATGGCTTTGGATGCAAAATGGTAATTACTCCTGAACCAAGCCGGAATAATGAACTTGTTAGCATGCTCAGCCTCCTGGAATTCATTACCCCGCTCGACGGCGCACTCCTGATGGAGCAAAACCTGATCTGTTTTTCATTCCCAACCGCTCAAAGAGACGCTCTAAGGGGAGCTCTGAATCCAACAGATATGTTGGTTGTGACATGTCCAGAAGCCACTGGAATATACTCGCAAACATACAGCACACACATATATTCAGCTCGTCTGCTTCCTACCGTCTTATGTGATCGCACACAGAAAAGCATGACCCGTGCAAATCACAGGAAGGCGGAGCAAGAAAATCTTAACTGGTGCATTTCACTTAGCCCTCTGAAAGAATTTGAGTGCACGACAACTTAAAACCAACAAACAGGACTTGAAGAAGGCTGTTAATATCAATGTCACCAATTAAACAACTGAAATATTTTCCTTTTTATTAAATGGAGGGAAGACAGGAGATTGACTGGTATTGGAACTATTGTGTTCACTGGGGAATATCACACTTGCCTAAAAGTACATTTCCAGCATAATTTGAGGGTTTGCTCATTTTACATTTTCTGTCAATGTAAAATTAAGTTTAAAATCTTTTCCGCGCATGCACCCTGATTAAAGGTATTTTCAAATGACTTTTCCCCCCATCTCTTCATTGCCATTTAATTCCAAATGTCAAAGGAAACAACACGTGAGACTCTGAATTTCCGTAATCCATTTTGTAAAATTGCATCAGAAAATTTCAGCTTCTGTTTTAAATAAATGCAAACATTTGATGCAGTAGCTGAATTTAGACAGGAGGAAGTGCCTTTCTTCCTCTTTCGGTTTCTTTCTTTTACACAAAACCTTTTGTGGCTCTATGGAACCGCTCCTGTGCTTTCACAGATTTTACATAATTACAGCCTAAAATAGCCCCCCGCAGCGCCATTACACTGTGATAATTATTCGGAATTTGATTCTACATACTGACAGTGAAAAACTAAAACAAATAAGTAGCAAAAGTCTCATTAAATTATACAAAATGCAAGAAAATTACATAAAACAGTACAGAAATGCAGATAATAATCAAAAACTATTGAACTGAAATTGCCCGTATAGCATTTATCCTGGCTCTTATTACCTCATTACCTTGTTCCCTGCTCTGCACAGGCTTGTTTTCTCACCGTCCTCCCTACCAGGTGGGTCAAGGACAGATCAGGGACGACATGCTTCCAGTCAGCATTTGTCCTTTTTATCTAAGGAAAGTGCTCGCAGGCCCTCTGCCTATTTGTCCAGCGTGTGAGTCAATCACACCACCAAACAATGCACACATTGCTGATTACATTTCAGATGCGTATTTGGGAAGTAAACAATTTGAATGACAGTCCAAACAGACACAGTGCCGGAAACAGACACCGCTTTGTGCCTTGCCAAGTCTGTCACACGGCGGCAACTGTAGACTCATGATTCTGCCGCAACGCAGCTATGCCAGTTTCTTGTAGAGATATTTTTGATTCCCTCTAATGTTGACAATTTACGACTACAAACCAATTCTGTCGTTGCCCTCCCAGTGACTCACTCTGGATACAAGCATTGGCTGAACGCCTAATATCTGTAAAATATAATACAGCTTTTTACCAATGCAATTCAGCACCTGGAAGTGAGGGAGCTTTATTAGGGTTGTAGGGTCTGGTGACAGCTAAAGAGCTTTTCAGGACCGAAGCGTTTAATGGAAACAGCTGGGCAGCATGTGGGTTAATGTAATGGCTTTGCATGTTGAGCAGAAGTGGTGCTAAGCTCAGGCTATCAGAGAGCCATCGACAGAGCAGACCCGCCACTCCATCTCTCTCATGCTCGGTCTCGCTCGCCCCGTATCTCCAGTTCTCCTTTTTTCACTCCCATCTAAGCACCCATCAATTGAGGCAGTGAAGCCATCAGTGCCCACGCTTAGCCCGCCTGTCTCATCGCTTGGATGGCCGTGTGTTTGAGGGTGCTTGTGTGTGGAGCCCCTTGATTGGACTCCACAGCAGAGGCTGGAGCATTAATGAACACTGCCTGTCACAGTCACAGTCCTCTTTGCAGGTCTCTCACCCATCACTCTGGCCGATGGATCAGAGAAGCCCGATAAATGGGCTCTCTTTTACTTTTTTGGCTGAGGATCACCGAGATCAGGGGAGGCATCTAATCCTGGCATCCTCGGCCCACCTCCCTCAAGCCTTTGTTACATCTACCTTGGTAGTGTTCAAGTCGAAATCAGGAACAAAGTGAAGTGACAGTCACACTTGGATCTTGGATTTTGACAAAACTTCTAGGAAAGGATTACAATATGGTTTTCAAGTCACGTTTTGGAAACGACACCGGCAAACCAAATCCACCTACATGTACTATAATCTACCACGATGTCTTCATAATGCCTTCCATTCTTATCTTAGAAATCTGAAGACAGAGCTACCTCGCACTACATTCCTGCTCGGAGTCTGCAGAACAACAGCACACACCCAAAGAAGGAGACAGCCACATAATGTCAACTTGCGTAACATCTTTCCACTCCACATTACAAGAGCACTCATTATGAATAAGCAAGGTTACAGTAGAAGCAGGCTTTTGTCCTTACTGCCATGTTTTATTTAATGAGCCCGGGGTGGGTTTGACTTGATTTGCATGTGCTTGTTATAGAATCACACAGTGCCACTGCTCATGCCCACACACTCCCCAATACAGGGACATTTGATTCCATTTTTCGCTTGGCTTGTCTGTCAGTTTACGCTAGCAGAAGGACCATGACTCAATTTTCCACCAAGGAGGATGCTGGGGCTTTCATTCGTGTGCACTTTGGCATCAAGGATGGAGGTTCTGCTGTTTCCCAGTGTATGTGCGCATGTGAGCATATGCGCGCGCGTGATCCGAGGTGTGTCGTTTGAAGCGGAGTGCGTGGGGAAGGGGCTCTGAAGAAAATAGTGCTGATGTGGTCATTCTCTCTACGACAACAGCCATATCCAAGTGAGGAGACGGCGGGATACGAAGTACATGAAAAGGCCTAAAAATCTGCAGCCAGCTAGAATACGTCTTTGATAACCGTAAAAAGAAAAAGACAAAGATGTAGAACTCCCCTGTCTCCTTCCCCTTCTAATCTGGAAATGGCATAGATGAAAATGTGGCTCATACTATACTTGGCAATTAATAGCCCCCAGGGCAGAAATATGTCGCACTTTGATGATGTCAGTGCTTTGAGGAGTGAGGGACAGGTCAGTGCTGGCGTCACGGACATCAGAGGCCCTTAGCGCTGTGGCGAGATGTCAGCCCAGTTAGCGCCATCGCCGTGTGATGAGGCCTGGACAGACGTGCAAGGGGGCCAAACGTGACAAGGCAAGCAGAAACGGGGATGATTCAACCCTGCAGACACGACGGAGGCAGGCAGGGAGAGACAGAAATGCGAGGAGAGGGGGAGGAAGGAAACAGAGAGCACTTGGTGAAGGGAAGAAATATGGAAAGAAAGAGGAACAGAAAGGAGAGTAGGAGACAGAAGCGGGAGAGTGGATCATGATAGGGACAACAAATGGGGAGTTTATATATACAGTAGAGGAATTCACCAGGGGGTGAAAGGAGGAATGTATTAATAGAGAACAGCACGGAGTGAATGAAGTGCGTTAATGAAAAGGGGTGCTGCCGAGCACAGGGAGGGAATGAGAATACAGCTTTTGAAAAGCAGAACCTCGCAGCAGTAATGACTGAAAGGCATGATGACAGGAACCGAATTAAAAGACGAACAAGTGGCCTGAATGAAAGTTGCAAAATAGAAATCAGCGACAAGTCGAGGAGATGGTATTGTGAGCAGAAGTGGCCCGGCAGAGGATAAATAACCCTTTCCGCCCCTCCCTTGACACCCACACGTACCCACAAGCAAAGCACACATCGTCCAATCTGCTCTAGTGCAGCACAAGGAGAAACCAAACATGTGGTTCTCCTGCAGAACGTGAAGCAGGGCATTGCAGAACAAGAGCGCACATCCTCTGCAAACTTTCACTGAATAATTTAATCGTCTGTGTTTTAAGAAAAAAAAAAGTCTTACTTAAATGGGTCTGTGTGTGTGCGTGTGGCTATGAGTTCATATCAAAACTAAGATTTGTTTAAGCACAAACAACCTAACCTTTTTGTTCTGTCATGTTTGCAAGTTCTTTTAAAAAAATCACAATAAAATAATGTGGTTTGGAAAGATTCATTGTTACAATACATATCATTTATTTGAATTTAATTGAGTTTTTTGTAAAAAGCAGAAATGCTCTTTAAAATGTCAAAATTTCAAACGAGGACACCATGTTTGCACTTTTTCCACTAGGTCTGGCAACAAGACCACACACTTCACATATTTCGTTTTCAGTGTTTCGTCTAATTGGTCTCATGATAAAGTTGCTTTATATACACGTTATACTACAAGTGTTATTGGACTTTTGACCTCTTCAGTCTTTTTCCCCTCTCCGTGCATGTAGGTGAAGTAAGCAATCACTGCCAGATTAATGCTGATGAGGAATTTTGTACAAGACTTCCTCTACTTCATTTGTCAATGCGTACTTTGTTACAGGGAGCAGGGGGTGTGGGTGGGGGTGGGGGTGGGAAGGATGTAGGGAGTGTCGTGTGGCCAAAAGGTGTGGTGCTGACACCATGGCCATCTGGAAGGCCGGTGGGAGCTGAAGACCTAACAGAGAGGGCAGACTGCCACCTCATACACACACCTGATCTCAGGCCAGTGTCTGCCTGCGTGCGAGTGTGTGCGTAGAGACAGAGAAGGATTGAGCACAAGGACTATTACGGATATGAAAAGGGGCTGTTTGTATGGCTATTTAATACAACTATACATATCTGTCAGCTGCCTGTGTTTATACAACAGACCAAATAAAAAGAAAATGGATTGAGAAAAAAAAAAAAAAAAGTGCGAGAGACAGTGACAGATGGAGAGAAAATGAGATATCACAAGTGTGTCAGATCATATTGACAGAGGTGTCTCTAAACAGAACTACTGTTCCTTTGATATTAATCACATCGCCTGAGTCATTTGTGTTCATGTAACACAGAAACCCTAGAACGAATGACAAATACGATTAGCGAAAATGATCCGATAGCGTAGCAGGAAAGGGGGAAATCCCCGGATGAGAAGAGCAAAATTACCCAATATTATATCTTTAAACTGATAGAATGAAATGGGATCAATGCTTCGCCTAAAAGCAAAGAAGTAGAAATAGCTAAATGGACAGAAAACCATCTGGAATCCTTTACCACTTTTATTTTAGAGCAGTCCTTCTCTGACAGAGTTCACACCTACCAAAGCCAATGGTAAACTTACTGTGAAAATTAATATAAGCAGTTTCTTGCGGACAGACTGAGGCATTTGGGTTAGGGTTAGTGAAGGAAAACAAAGCCCTGTATAGGCGTTAAGACTCCACAGTGTGGACAGGCAGGCAGGCTGGCTAGACCAGTCAAATCCTCTGCAAACAGCTCCCCACTGCATGAGTGCAGCTGGACGAAAACATACGACGGTATCTAACATCTTTGCTGGTGCTAATAAGGCACCTCCATAGTTATACTCTACATCAGAAAAGGTATTATTCTTTTTCAGATGCCAGAACTGATCTGTTTTTACGATTGGTCCTTTTTTCCCCTCCGTTTTTTCATTATAAGGAAAAATGACTGGTATGAAAAGTCTTTATAGTAAATGTGAAGAGTTACCTTCTGTGAATTCATTTCTAGGTTCAGATCAGTGATTTCTTTATTCTCTTCGTCAACATCCTGTGGTCAGCTTTTTCAAAGTTAGTCATTTTGAGGCATTATTTGCTTAGTTTGGCAAATAATGGACGGCTAACCGTCTCACACCTGCATTCTCTCAACTTCCCATGATGCTATTTCACCAGAGCTGCTCTTTTTCTTAAGGTTTATGTTTAACTGTGCGGTTGTAAAAAGAGACTGAAACTCGATCTCTTTCTGAAACTGCACAACTAAAGATTATTATTATCTTATTATTATTAGTATCATAATTTGATTGGTCTATGAAATGTCACAGAGTTGTTGAAAATGCCACTTATCCAGAGCTCAGGTGGCTCATTTTGTCTCAGCAAACATTCTAAAACCCAAAAGATATTACACTGAAGGCTGTAACTAACAATTATTTTCACTACTGATTTCAGATGATTAATGTTTCCAATAATCGTTTGGTCGAAAAAAAGAAAACTGTTAAAAATGCACATCAGAGTTTACTATCACACACGACAAAGAAACGCAGCCCATCTTTACATTTGAAACAGGAACCATGGGTTTAAACAGTTGAAACAGCTGCTTCATTTTCTGCCAATCAACTATTAACATCAGTCCTATTTCCTGGTTTTAATGGCTTGTGGTTACCTCCTCATTCCTCATTCACTGCCATGTATCAGATAAACAAACAAAGCAAAGCTGCAGTAGGTGTACACAAATGGGTAGCCACACCACCGCCTTAAGCATGGCTCCGGGACTATTGCTTCTTGCAGTGTTGCCGACATTGTAGGTCAATGCGCACGCTAACACAATCATGTACGAAAACCTGCTAGTATGCATACAAACACATAGACAGTGAGACCCCTTGGCTATACAACCACTCTTCTTCCCCCCAGTATAATGTATGTTGTTTGTTTGCTGGATCTGAACTAGCCAACAGCATTACTCCGATGCAGCCAAGCGTGGCCTGCAGTGGACACACACTCTGTCAACGGCAGTAAGCAAGGAGAGTACTGCAATGCCAGAGATATGGTGCAACAAATCTATACCTCTCACAGAATGGGAGGGTATCTAGCTACAGTATGTGATAGAATTTGATAAACAGCAGGGGTCAGGAGGCAGGGCAGCACACAATTAAGTTATTCTGACAATTTTGATCCCCTGCACGCAATACTGGGGATGAGGCACTGGGCGTCAACTAAGAGCGGTAAGAAGAAAAGAAACGAGTGGAAAAGGGAAAAACAGACAGGAAGCATTAAACAAACAGAGACTGTCTTTACTGCAGGAGATGAGAATAGATAAGACACATCAGAGGGAGAGTCTGCTTTATCAGAATGCAACAAGAAATCAGGAGGAGAAACGCACTCCCTCCAGGGAGAGGGGAGGAGATGGGCAATATGGAGGGGCAGAGCTGATGTAAAACTATATTGTAAATCATGTGGAGAAGAATTAGCATTAGAAGAAAAATAAAAAATACCTTTTGACTTATTGCAAGATTGTAATAATTGTAATAACAATAGAATTAACAGTGTGGATCCTTTTAGGATATCCGAAAATACAGCATGTTGAACAATCCTAGGGAGTGGAAATGGAGGGAAACTGGATGGTGTATTCTGCTCTTTACTGTATATTTCTACTGTTAACTTGAAATAATGGTCTTCAGCTCAGCAAGGGGAGTTTGGGACTTGATAGGGGGAAACTAAGGCCTTTGTTTTAATTAACAGTTCAATTATCAGGCAGCCAGTGGCTTGGTAAATACTATTGGTTAATAGCTCAGAAAGAAAGATCAATCATCTGATTTCTCTTTTGTGAAGATGGAGAAAGTTCCAATTTAGGCATGCACAAGCACGCGTGTGTGTACAGTAGGTATTCTGAGTGTGAGAGTCTGCCGTTTAGTGAGGAGCACACAGCGGAAGCCACTCCCGAGATGGGCTTTCCATTTGGTTTATGTGTGAAGTAGACAAACTGACCCAGTATCAGCTCTTAGCTGTACATATCAGGAGGTCATTTTCTGTAAGCCGATGATCCTGATGTTTGGCAGTCTGTCGTGTTCATAAAGTAGCTCTTAGCAGATTGTAGAGTGTAGGTCAGCTGTCTAAAATGAAAGGAGAAAAAATCTAGCTGTAATAGACAAAAAGACTATGCAGGGGGGGAAATTATTTTTGGAGCCTCTATATCCTAAAGGTATGTTGAATCATGGTAGTTCCAAGATAACCTCATGTACAGTGGATTCATTCAAATGGAGTAATTCAAACGCGTGTGTGTGTGTTTGAGGTCGTGCATGTGGTGATGAACCCAATGAGGCAGAAATGGTGCCAGTAGCCTTTGAGGAAGGAGCATGTGTCCGGCATCCACCGCTGTTGAGCTGGGTCACAGATGTCACCTGCTTCAGCAGCCTGCCTCACACCACTCGCCCTCCCCCACCACGTTCCCCACTGGTAAACAGCACTACACTGGAGGCGATTACAAGCAGCCCACGGTGTTGTTAATGTATTTGGATTCTAAGTGATCGTTTCGTTTGAAAAGTGCGATTCAAACACGGGTCACAGAACCATCACAGTCGCTCAGATTAGATATGAGAAATGTTATCCAGAGCTACTGGCTATGTTATGCCGCCATGGCCTTGCCAAGTACTGACACTGCAAGTTCAACTGAAATAAACGCTGCTGGCTGGTGGGTTGGTAGCATTAAACACAGCAAATTAGCCTGGAAAGAAGCCTGGCAAAGGGAAACATACAGATAATGTCAGCCACAAGAAAAAGTGTGAAACCACCATCCCACAAAATAAATCTGAGACAAAGAAGTGTGTGTACGTGTTTGTGTGTGTGTCTGTCTGTCTGTGGCAAGAGCATGTAGACTCTGCTAATCTTTCAAAGGAGCTCCCTTTCAATGGTGTGGTCATCTTTTTGAGAGGGCCTGAAATTCCTTTTGCATGCCTCACCACTTGTTTGCTTGAGAAGTCGAGGATGCTTTACCACATGAATCCTCCACGGAGATTGTTGATGTGTGCATCTCTCTCTCTCTCTCTCCCTCTCTCTCGCTCTCTCACACACACACACACACACATTAAATGTGTGCACCCACACATCACTGACATTTCTTTTCGGAGCGTCTTTAAATTACCATGCATATTAGTGAAGCACTGCCAAGACCCCTTTTTATTATTCCTCTTAATCTCGCGTGTTTACGGGGTCAGCGGCTGCCCCCACTCTACCCTACGCTGTTCCTCCCTCCTTCCCTCCTCCACCTCCATGCTCTCCATCTCCACTCAGCTAGCAGAAACAGACAAGTGGTTACACCCTGTCTCTCTCTCTCTCTCTCTCCCTACTGCACTGCACAAACAGATCAGCAAAGGACAGCATGGCACGCTCCTGCTATACGCCTGCCTCCTCTCCCTATACTTGCCCGCCAACCAAACCCACTTGCTACCAACTCGCTTCTCATAAAAACCAGCCAAGCAGTTCTGCACGCCAGTTCAATGTGTCATGATTTTAATTAATAATCTGGAGTATTTTCCAAGTTCTCTGGGTTACAGTTGGGTGTCTAATAGTATATTATTTCCAACAAAGATTAAAGTGTCACTACGCTTTAAACAAAGTGCTTGTCGAGTCACCGAGCGGCGTTTGAAATCACCCTCCCCCATGCCTCTCCAAAGTCTGAAGTAAGGGGGCCGCAACCCGCAGTTTTTGTAACGTGCCGAAACTGACAATCCAAATAACATGCCCACTTCAGCAGCAATTGGTCAGGTGTGCTGAAACGATCTGCGCCGTTACCTCGATTCACAGCGTCACATCCCTCTCTGGGACAGCAAGCTGTATGAATTAGTTAGTTTGAAGCATACTGAAGTCTGGGCCTGCACACACAGTTTCCTTCAGAATGGCTGGAGACTTTCTGCACACAGTGGCTTTCTGATAAAGGAAACAATTAGGTAGATAATGAACTTTAAACCAACAGAAAAAAAAACTATTGGTACAAAGCATGCTGTACAAGCTGCTTGGGCAAAGTTAGCAGATGATTTTGGCTTTAGTTTAGCTAGATAAAGAATAGACTTGTTAATGT
This sequence comes from Nannoperca obscura, assembly GCA_036024295.1. Classification (NCBI taxonomy): domain Eukaryota; kingdom Metazoa; phylum Chordata; class Actinopteri; order Centrarchiformes; family Percichthyidae; genus Nannoperca; species Nannoperca obscura. The sequence goes on from JAVQJL010094529.1 coordinate 13,718, forward strand.
CAGTCTTTTGAGAGAAGGCCAGGAACCTGGGAGGTAAGTCTTGGCTTTCAGTCAATAGACACTACTCTTTCATGAGTGCTAAAGTTTAACATTCAGGCAGCGTTTAGAACACAATGGAGGTGAAAATTGGGATTTCCTGGTTTTGCATGTCAGAAACATCAAGGGCACGAAGAGGGTTCACTCAAGTACGGAGAAGGGGGCATGAGCGCAATGTGAGGGCCTTGTGGGTGCTAGCAACCCATGCTTCTAATCCCAGTTAAGACAAGCCCAACAGGCGAGCTGACACAAAGGAGCTTCGTCCAGTGTTAGTGGAATTAAAGCAAAGCCTCTCCTCTGTTGTTATGCTAATCCGGAAGACAATGATTATCTGCAGGGCAACGTTGCCACGGTGATAAACATGGCTCAAGAGTGCCTCAATTAGGGCGCCGATTGCCAGAGAGCCAAGCCCGAGCGAGGCCGCCGATGGATGCTATGGATGGAAAAGAGGAAGAGCGTGCAGGGCGTTTTGTTATTTCAACCGAGTGGATGGGTCCGTTTTCAAACAGGAAGGTACACTTGCAGATGACGCTTGACCCTCACAGCTTGACCCTCTCCGTGCTGTAAAGACGTCCCCATTCAGTGGGGAAAAGTACTAACATGTAATTAGCTCTTAAATACAGCCAGGGTACATTATTCTGCAGCGACTATAGGGTGCCATTATGACTCTTAATAACGTGCTCTGTAGGCTGTGCGTGTGGAATAATGATGAGTGAGTATGCCATACAGGGTTGCAGCTTGCCTCATTCATCCTCTAACGTGACAGCAGTTAAGGTGGTGGTTGCACTGTTTTAGTTTTTGTTTAAACATCAAGAGTTGGAGGACAACCATAACACTGGATTCATCTATAATAATCCTTCATTTACTCCACAAATCAAAGTGAGGAGGCACAGCCCTCGCCGGGTGTTTAAAGCTCCTCACTGAGTTGATGTGCCAACTTCAATTCTTTGCTGTTGTCACAAGATCAAAGAAAAGTAAAAAACTAGGCTAGGGGAGGCTGTTTTCTGTTTCTGGAGCGGCTTGTCACACAGCTATTTTACAGATGCATATTTGAAAACCTTGTAGTATGGCTGGCATCACACGAGTGTCTCCTCGATCCTCGTCAAAATTAGCTCTGGGTCACCAACAGACAGACAGTATACATCCCACTAGCTCATCCCTCCATCCTGTCTGTTTGTCGCACGTTCGTGCTGTTTCCATGAGGAGTGTTCCATAATTTTTTGGTATGTGGTCTGTCCTTTACTCTCGTTCTTTCCCTCCTCTCCTCTCCCCGTCTGTGCCATAGCTCCAACAGCATAATAGGCCTTGGACTGCTTTGTCTCATTGAGTCCTATTAGGGGCTCTTATATCTGACTGGCATGTTGTTACTGCTCTCCCAGACCACAGCTAAAACTGAGGAATGGGTCTGCCGAGCGGGCCCTTTAAAGTCCCCTCTGCATTGATAGCACTGGCAATGAGGAGCAGCGGGGTTGTGATGGAGGGTGGTACCACCACAACATGAAAAGAGAGGAAGGGGAGGAGGAGACACCATCTGAAGCAACACCCCTGGGGCTACATGACAGGCATGTCAGATGCAAATTGTCTCATGCTGGTTTGCTATGGGCTTTGCTATAGGTGAATGCCAGTGCTGCCACTCTCCTAAATGCTGAAGGAGGACTGGGGGACGTCAACAAGCCTGCAGAGGCAGCGGGAAGCATAATAGAAAAGTACTGTAACATGTCCGACAAAGGACGATCACAGATCTTAAATGATTCTTTGAGTTGTAGTTATTCATAAGTTTAGTTACTTGCAAATGTTGAAAGCTAAACTTAAGGAGATACGGGATTCGAAAACATTCAGGTTTGATAAAATGCTATTGAACCCAAACCCTAGTGCTGATGTAGTAAAGCTAAATTACCTATGACTGCGACCGGGAGCTAAGCGCTGGTGTCGGGTTTGGACAATGAGGTCCTGCAGGGTTCAGTCTTTCCGTGCCAAACTAGAGCAAACTAAGAGCAAGATGACAGCAAGGAGGGACCGGAACAAGAAAAAAGACAACCGGGAAGGGAGGGGGAGAAGAAACATTAAGTACTAGAGGGTGCTTTGTTCTTTTCCTCTTTCTGGGGTTCGTGGAGCCTCAAGAAGCATCAAAAAGAAGCAGCAACTGTACTTCCCCAATCCCCAAATGATAAAAGACCACACTATCTCCTCCTGCCCCTCAAACTCACAGAATGTTATGGCTCTGGCTCATGTTAAAAATCACACTCCTCCTTACACACAACTAGCTAAACTAGAGATACAATATGTCTGAATGATCCTTCAGAGACACCAGAGACTTAACCCTCAACTGTACCAGTCACTAGCTCTATGCTGAGAGATTATTTCCTATAGACGGGTGTAATGGGGATGGTACACTCAAAAGCAAACACAACACAAAGAGATGTCCGTTTCTTGGACACTATTTGTGAAGCCATTGTTCTGCAAGGTGTGCCATTACAGGAAAGACAGCAGAGGCCAGGGGATAACATGTGACAAGGATGAGTCAAACTTGCACACAGCTTTCAAGGCAATTGTACAGCTCAATTTACCCTCAACATTGTGTTTGCTGTTAAAACAAGACTGCACAGCCTTTAACACTTCTGCAATTTAAAAAAAAAAGAAATGATGTGGAACGGAAAAATCAATGTGCTCCTTTTTTCTTTTTTTTTATGTAAAACCCCTGGCAGCCAATGAGTTCCATGCGAGCTTGAGAGTAATATGTTACTTTTCACCAGTCATGCACATTAGCTATATGAACTGCCCCTGCAACCTACAAACACCTGTCGTGTGCACAGTGCAAGAGCCTAAAATTCCTATTGATGTTGCAGTATAAAAGAACGCAATATCTATAATGCAAAGCCTGCAACACTGGCATTGTGAATTCATTTTATAACTCGATCGATAACTGAAACATTGGGAATGAGACTTTCCTGGCACACAGAACTCCTTAATGCCCAGAAACACCATTAAGCAACGAGAGATTGGACATCACTGAGAGGTCCGGTGGGAGATATTCCCACAATCATCCAAACAGGAAGCTCCTGGAAATGTTTCAAGCCACATCTATTAAGTTAATATAACCTTATATAACGTATTCTTCAAATGCACTGTAACTGCAGTATACGCCCAAACAATGCTGATGTGATGTTGTGTCCACATATCCGCAGACCTAGCTCTGTGGCACTCTCCTCTGTCATTGGCTGAACAAATTGCATGGGTATGAATTATTGTTAAATCACGGCAATGATCACGGTGTAATCTGTTCTTTAACACTTTTATCAATTGTCCAAGTACTGCTGTATACATTTAATGATCAAATGTATCCAACTCAAAGCCAGTAGTAGTATACTAAATACTTGCTACGTCACGATGAAACTGAATCTGTAACACAAAACCTAGAAGATTTAGGAATAACGTATGTTGATAAATAAACACATTATTCACAGTTATCTGGTTAAAATTCTAGTCTTTCTTTGTAAAATACCACCCTGATCCTTTGCTGATGCCCTCAATTAAATCCACCTCAGCCCTAAAGGAAAGTTGTGAGAAAAGAACTGAAAAGAATAATCCACCCTCAGATACTCTTACACTGTTGAAAAGCATCAATATGTGATGAACAATGCGTTCCAGCAGTTATCCTGTGATTGTTATAATTACTATTTTGTTGTACCCACTTTCTTTCAGCTTTCCTTTTCTAATTTGACTTCAGTTAGTGATTTCCTATATTTCCCAGAGTGCTTTTCAACATCCCCTGGAGAAAAGACCTGAAAAGCTCAATGAAACAAGCTGTTTTATTCAGCTGTGGGTTATAGATCTATATGTAGGGGGAAAAAAGATAGATACGCATATCAGAGCTTTTTATTAGTCAAGAGCATTGTGCACTTTTGTGAGAACACAGAATGTCTTGTTGCTGCAATGCACTCCGTTCTTTGGAGGCTACCTATTAGAGACATTAGCCTCACAGCCTGGGTAACAGTGGACTGCTGCCAGTGTAATCACTGATCATCATATAAAGCATTCAAATATAAAGTGTTTGACAGTGGGGGTGGATACGAAAACTGGAAAAATGCCATCAAGCAATTAAATGGTTCCAGAAACGAACCATTGCCATTCATTTCTAACTGTTTTAACTGGTGGACATTTCCACAGAGGGAAGGATTTGGCAAAAGTGTTAAGTGGAGTATTCATGTCGGATCAGACTTTTAGGTGCTTCCGATGACCCCTTCCTGCCCGTCTGATATCTGACTCTGTTCTCAATGAACAGCCTAGAACTTAAAGTCCATGTTTGTTCTGCTGACGATACTTTGAAACTTTCTGAAAACCGCTGCATCTCTCTAACCCTCGTGTTAAGCTGTGTGTCCATCTCTCTCTCCTCTCTTTTCACTCCGACCATCAGCCGTCCTGGGACCACTCTCTCCCCTGGCTGCCGGTGCCTCGTTCCAGATGTTTTGGATCTGGATTTTCATCCTCCGGGAGTCTCTCCTATTGTCTCTCTCTCCCTTCTGTGGCATATGGTCCTTTTCTCTCTCTCCCTCTGTGTGCTGGTTTCCTTTCTCCTATCTGTGGGAATGGTGTGCTTGATCTCTGCCTGTTTTGTGATCGTGCAGTCTGTCCTCTTTCCAGGTCTCCATGGTGGAGAGCAGGTTGTGTGGCTCAGGTCCTATCTGCTGGCGGCACCTGGAAGTTGCTCGTATTTTTCATATATGTTGAATTAAATTATCACACCTCATTGTCCATGCTGGAATTTTACTGTTTCTGAGGTTTCTTACAGTTTTCTCTTTTTGAGTTTTTTTTTCCTTATACACATCAAGGGTCTAAGGAAAGAAGGTTTTGTATATGATACAGATTAAAAAAGCCGCTTAAGGCAAATGTGTGATTTGTGACATTCATTTACATAAATAAAATTTACTTGACGACTATAAGGACGTTTTTCTTTATATTCTGCGCAGTGGATATTTATATCTGCAGTGTGTGAATGCAGATTTTGCTGTATATTCACAGTGTGCCTGCTGTCTGATTGCTACCCTGCTGTCTTCCAGAGCGCCATGCTGGGCCAGGTGACAGGACTCCTGCGACGGAAATCCAATCGCGCCAATCCTCGACGATCCTACACAATCCTCTCAGCCGCCGCCCTACACCACCAGCCATCTGTAACACACACTGCACATGCCACACACACTTACAATGAACTCTTTGATAGATATGGAGATGGACACATGCACATTAACCACCTCACCTCCTGTGAACTTGGCACAGGCATTGGAGGGCTTAGTGCTAAGCGAAACACTGAATCCCTTCCAGCTATGAGGACTGCGCAGTGTAGCTGACCGTACATTCTGACCTCTCAATGGAGGTCACAGACATGACTTTACCCCTTGGGGATCAACAGTGTAACAGCAAAAATCCACAAACACTCCCCCCACCATTGCAAACAAACCCTCCAGGAAGCAGGACTGGCACCAGTGACATAAATAGCCCCCCGACTGTGAGAAAGATAATGCAGGCCTTTCATTGTGGTCCAGGTCCCACTTTGCAGGGGCCTGGGGTTGAACCCTCTCTGGACCTGTGTGGAGGTCACACACCGGCCATCCAATACTGGCCAGGGCTGGATCAGATACCACTGGCAAAATTGAGGCCATTCAATAGTCCTTGTGTGTGTAGGTAGAGGTGGATTGGCTGATGGGAATGTTGGCTTCCTGTTGAAAACAGAATAATATCCACAAAACCCCGTACAGAGGTAGCCCTGTCACACAACCTTTTTACCCAAGTGTGGGAAATGCACCCATTCTGTCAGATGAGCTCATAGTCTTGTTCTGTTCTGTTCCCATGTGTGTGTCTTTGTGGGCATGTGCATTCTGTGTTCTGGCTGCAGAATGAATTTGGGCTATTGTCACTGTGATCCTAATGGCCAGCATCTGGCTCTCTGGCGCTATTTTTTGGGGGGTGGGGGTAGGGAGGAGATTGAGGTGGGTGATCTGACTGCTTACGCCTCAAGCTGCGCAGCTGTCCCAATTACTACCTCTCTCTTCTCTCCTAATTTCCCCTCCGTACCCATCTGCCTCTTCTACACTCCACATCTCTGTCCCATCCATCCATAGATGCCACTAGTGTGGGTTTGTACTTTCAGGAGGCTCCCATGCTAGAAAGAGCCTTTTAGAGACCAAAGTAGGTTTAGATTTCGTTTTAAGTTAGGCTCTGTGGGGTGCATAAGACCCAGACAGACGGCTAAGAATTCTTAGCAGCATCCCAGAATCCCTCCAGCCCTCCATGCCTGCTCTGATCCTGGCCTGAGCTGTGGACTCAGAGGGGCTGACAAGGCTGTTTGATGGGCCATAGGCACTGAGTATCAGGGGATTTTGTTGTGTCCCACAGTGAGTCCCCAAGAAACTTCTGACGAGCTAAAAATGATCTGTGTGTCATACCCATGTGAATTCAGTTCCTCGTGGAGAGGAGACGCCACAAACTTCAATGCATTCGTCTTGTCCTGGTGCTAAACATTCACAGAATCTCTGTGAACCGATAAAAAACTAGAATAAATACAGACACATAAATATATAGAATATACAAAGGCATAGATGAATGCAAAGGCACACAGAAGGCTGTGCAACAAGGGGCTGCCTACAGAAAAGGAGAAAAAAAAGGGGAAGGAGAGAATTTAAGCGCTGCATGTGGATGGGTATGTGCCAATTTCTGGGCAGCTCCAATGAGCCGAGAAGAAATGTCGTAAGACCCACTTCCCAGCTCAGGCTGCAGCAGCAATAACTCCCTAAGATACAGCAAAAGCAAGCACACATAAGTGAATGTGCATGCACACACACACACACACACGCACGTCCTTTCTGATGTGAGTGCACTGCAGGCTGGACAGCTTCCTGCAGGGCCAAACAGAGCTCGGGCAGCACACTCTTTGAGGGAGAGTCCAGGTCAGGTCTACCCCTCAATCCAAATCCAACACATATTCACACATCCTCCAAACCCACCCAAGACAGTTGTGACTAAGGCATTATGTGATCTAGATCCAGTCCCAACACAAATCCAATCTGATGCCACATAGCTATCGGCCAAGCTCCTGTTGTGCCTGTCTGACTGAATTCCTATTCAGAACTCCCCTTCTTCCACCCTGTCTTTAGACATTCAGCTGAGTAAGACAGGTAGACAAGCAGAGAGACATTTAGACAGGCAGACAGCAGGGCAAGCCTGCTGGGGCCTTTTCTTTTTCTGCTGCTGGAGAATGCTATCAGCCTGGATCAGGCTAGGCTGCTCAAGCTGAGCTTCAGCAGCCTAGCGGCCTGGCCCGCATTTCTCCATGGAAACCTGCCCCACACTCGCCCTATGATTGGCTCACACAATCACTAGACAGACACTCTGTCTTACAATACAGATAATAATGGCCCTCCAGTAGGATGAGAGCAGGAGAAGAGTGATGGCAGAAAGGCCTTTTTCCTGCAGATTTTGCCCTTTAGAAAGGCTGCATTCAGCAATCTTAGAGGAAACTAGAGACTACAGGTATGTTCCTGCACATGGCTGTTGGTTAGCTCTACAGTCCCTACTCTAATGCAAAATAAGACAGCACTAAGACTCTCCACAAAATGATTAACGTCTTTATTTTCTCGTGTCTTCAAAAGCCCAGAGGGTAGAGGAGACAGAAAACAGACATTAAACACCAGTCCCACGTGAAAAATGCCAGCCAAATGCCAACGTTGGACATACAGTGATTGTTCACTGAGCCATATGCATGAACCAGCTATTCTTTATCTTTTTAGTCTTGACAGACCAAGTCTTTAATAATAAGACTCAGAATTGGGTGTGTGCCCGTGTATCCATATGTAATAACTTAAGTCTTTCCTTTCCTCAAAGCAGGAACAACAAAGGCAAAAGCTTCTTTTCAGTGGCTTCTGCTCTATTTACACTACATTGTCAAGAATTGGGTGAGCAAAAATACCCTGCACAGAGCTTAACTATACCAACAAAACAATGCTTCCAGATGAGCCTTCCTCTTTTGCTAGCATTGTTACTGCAGCTTGCTACAAGCATTGCCGTGTCTTGTATAGCCTCGTCACTTCAATGTTCATTGTGTTTATATCATGAGGCCCCCAAACTGGGAACATGTCTTCAAAATGTGTTGTTTGTTTCCTTCGTAGCACTATTCAGCCTTCTCTTCTCATGCATCTGACGTTTAAAAAAAAAAAAGAGCATATATCTGGGACAACACTGTGCAAAAAAGGGGGATGTATAAACAGCACACTGAAGCCAATATCAAGCATTATACACACTGTACAGTGCGCCAAAACACTGTGATGCTTGAAATTAGAATGGCTTTTCATGCAAACAGAGGCACTTGCTGTTCAGGTGACAGGCTGGCATTGCATACAGAATTGAAATGAAAAACAAATCCAACTGCTATTTTAAATAAAACTCCACTTGGCAGTGGCTTGCTGCGCTTAACCAAACACAGAAATGGAGCTCGCCACGTGACAAATGTGCACAGTGTTAAACACAGATAAAACTACGAAATGAGTCACCGCCCATTTTTGCTCACCGCACCGCATCTAACCTCTTGGGCAGAGCAACACTAATATGTTTAATGAACTCATTAGTCAAAAATGAAGACAGACAGTGGCATGAGGCATGGAAGGTGGAAGCACAAAGGGCAGAGAGAGAGAGAGAGAGGCAGGGAAATGAAGGAATGGGAAAGAGAGAAATAGACCAGTGAGGGGAGGGCTGCTTCTCTAGAGAGCAAAGTCTCCTGTATTATAGATGCAGTATCATGTGTTACAGTGTTACCACGTGCAACATTTGTCCAGTGCAATCAACTCAACACGCAGGGGGAAAAAACACAATCTGGGAGGCATCCTGCAAAAAACCTGCCAAGTAAATTTCAAGGGTTGGTTTGAGTGTTATCACTAGTATTTCATTTAAATGCTTCATCAAAAATTACACAGCCTCTAATGTAATTATTTGCACTTGGCTGATATAAATGGGTCCACCCATGGCTATGGCTGTTCATTTCAAAAATGGCAAAGCCCAGATCACAGCATTTGTTGCCAAAGCATGAGTCACTTTGCTTTATGTAAAATAATTGCCCCCTGACAGTTTAAATCTGATCAGATTCAAACAGACGTCTATCTGAAGCGCCACATTCTTTGCCACTGGAATCCAAGACACAGTTCCCCTGCCATGGCTTAAGACTTCTTTGACAGCAATATATATGGCTGCTTACTTATTCATGAATGGGATGGGGCTACTAACTCAATCAATCTGCTTCCACTTTCCAAGGCTGACTTTATTAGATAACATTAATGATGCATTAGTTGTCCATGGGTGTTGAGTTTCTCCCTCGTCAGCAACTACAATTCAAATGAGAACACAATGGACACTGGCTGCAAATGAATTGAATCTGTCATATAAAATACTATTTTAAGAAGCCTTGAAGTGCATTGGGGTATATTGTACACTGACATGCTTCGACTTCAGCTTCAGTTCTCAGCTCTCAGACCATATTACATCCTTTCACGTGCTGAAAGCCCCACATCTGTCCGCAATCCCAACCGAACAGCAGGCCAATCTATCCCAGCCCATACGAAGTGTAACGTTTTCTATTTTGAAATACACACGTACATACACACACACACACACACACACATGCATACACACATATATACACACAATAGTGATCAATACATTGTTAGTGACACTGGATACACAGTGTAGCTGGAGATCATCCAAGATGAATGTGGTTTGAATGGGACTTTTTTCCCTATCGTTGACATCGTTGTCCTGGCAACGATAACTGCCGAGTAACGTTACACCGGATTATTTGCTATCAGCTCCTGAATCACAGAAACAGGATGTGTCTCTCGTTGTCTCTGCAGTGTAAATGTGGCCGTCAGAACAGACGTCTGAGTCAGAAAAGAGGTTTGACATTAATTGCGACAACGAGTAGCCTACCTGTAAACAGTGCGCGCGCGCGTGTGTGTGTGTGTGTGGGGGGGACCTCTGACCTTGAATAATAGGCAGCTGCGGACCATTCAGTTACACGTTTGAGGACATCCTTGCTTTAGCCTTACCAGCACTGATGCCAGTCTCCATCAGATGGAAGGCGCACATGCACCGCCCGTCTGTGTAGGCGCTGCCATCTATATCATCTTTGCAAAGTGTTGGTGTGAGGAGGGGATGTGGAGCAGGAACCACTGTCCTGACGGGGCGAAGCAGGGGCTGAGCTGAGCCCTTTTATTACATAACCGCACATCGGAAGACCTTATTACACATTTACCACACTTCCAGATGCTGAAAACAAACGCACGCCTGGCTGTGGTGATTCTTGCAAAGCAAGTCCTCATCCTAGTGCACCGAGGCTGAAACATAAGGCAGCTGCTTTGTCTGCTCGCCGCACAGAAAACACAACGTCGGGAAAAGATACCGAAAGATACACACACGAGTGTCAAACACCCCTCCCCGTGTCATGTGTCTTTATTTTCACGTTGTGTGCGCGAGGGTGGAGGTCAAACGCATTTCACTGTCATTTAACGGCGAGGGAGGCATACATGCCCACGTCAAACCGAAAACAAACGCACACTGTCAGGCAGCTAGCTTATAGGCTACACGCTTTTAGCCCTGTTGATGCCTTTAGCCGATAATAAGGTTGCCACATTAAACCACTCTAATACCCGTTCATTCACAACGGTGATTCTGCGGTCTTAAAAGAGGTTTCAGGTTAACTGCGGTGGTCGCTACGCGGTCACCCTCAACATTGTTTTTAACATGAAACACTTGCCAGGGCGAATAAGCGACAAAGAGGAAACGCGGGGCTCCTGCAGAGTAAGCGGAGCGAAAATATCCGAGCAAAGGCGCCGATATAACGGGACCAGAAATTCCTACCTACCGTGACCGCTATTTGGTCACCGTGATCTGAGCAGCGACGCAGTCAACAGGCCGGGATGTAGCGGGGGGAATCTAGGGGCTGAGCACTGCCTCCGGAGCTCCTGCATTTCCGCCATGCACCGGGGTTATTCTCGCCTACCTTGACATGATACACCGGCTTCCAGCGGCATCCGACCGGGGCTGCGGAGGCTGGGTCTGACGCAGCGGCAGTCGAGATTTTTTTTTTTTGCTCCAGAAAACTGAGTAGAAAGGCTGCGGCGGAAACAGGAACTGGGAGAGCTGGGATCTCTGAATACGGCAGTCGAGGCTGCTCTGTGCTGGATGGCCGGTATCAACGTAGACCAGAGCAGAGAGGGGGGAAATTTAATATCCGGTCAGAACTTTTCAAATTAATAGTCTGGTCACGAAGTGCAGAAATGTATATAAAGTAAAACTAGAGTTTCGTTAGTCAGTTGCAGTTGTCGCGTGACAGATGTCAGGTGATTATAACTATTATTATTATTAATAATAATATAAACACTACAGGTAAAGACAAATGGCTGTTCTCCCGAGAGAAATGTTTGATAATTGTGATATACATCATTACTATATTACTATTACATCGCATACTTCAGTTATCTCTTGTGAGGTTTATTTTACAAACCCAGCCCATTTTATGTTTGGTGACCATCCACCAAATAATAAGCCACTTATGTTTATGTCCAGATAAGTTTCTTATTTCCTTTGGTAAATTTGGGGCTATTTTTTAGGGCACTGAAATTGAATCAGAAGTTTATTTCTTATTTTTGTCATAATTTTCTACTTTAACTGGTTTTAGTATCCTTATCTAAATATTTTAAATGTATTAAGAATGTCCCTATTTTGACATTTTAATTGAAACTCGTTATAAATACAGCGACTGTATTCTCCACATAATTACCTACTTTTTGTTTAGTGGGTACTATAATCGTTGGGTAGTTTATTTTGAAGGCTTTGTGATGTGACTTCCGGGTTGTGTCTGGCTTGCGCTGGCTGACTTTGACTCTGGCTGATGCAGACCCCGGTGGGAGCAAGACGGAGAGGAAGCTGCAGTGCGCACACCAGCGTCAGGTTGTTGTACTGCAGTTGGGTTCATAGACCGACGGACCGGGTTATACTGTGGGGTTGGAGATTAACACCCCCCCCCCCCCCCCCCCACACACACACACACACACACACACACACAC
>JAVQJL010094536.1:0-26692 GCA_036024295.1 Nannoperca obscura
TTGGAAACTGTGTTGCTGTTGTTGTCTTTCTTTCCGCCCTCATGTAAAGCTACAGCTGGATGAAAGGAGTTTTCTCTGGGATTTTTCAAAAGCATGGTGGGAAATGCTGAAAACCAATACAGAAGTAGTAGAAGCTGGTGAGGCAGACTGAAGGAACCTCACAGACTCATCATGAACAGTTTTTCCTTTTAGAGTAAAACAGACCACTTGTTGAAAATGAATGGACTGTAAGCGGCTCTTTGCTACAGACCCACGACTTCATCTTGTGACTTTATTTTATTATTATGATGACATTTTAGAGTTTCCTCTTGCAGTCATTTAGGTCTGTCATCAAGTGAACCTGCTTTGTGTAGCTTTATAACACCCATTTGAAAGAATCAGGACAGTTGTAGGAAGTGGGTTGTAGTAAAAGACCACAGTTTTCCCATTCTTCCTGCTGATGCCTCACAGTATCCACTTTTGTCTCTTCTTAAAACCGTTTTTTGGTTCAGAGGCTTATTAAAACTTAGTTCCGGGGTTTTAGTCTGACAACTGAACAAGTATGAAATTTGATCGCAGCTTGTAAATACTATGTTGACCAGCAGGCATTACCAATCTGCTGAGCTGCAGATACAATCATTATTTTATGACCACATTTCCAGACAGAATAAGCAACTAGGTATATTGATGTGTCATATTCAAGTAGCCTACAGCCAAACAGCATCTGTTGCTATATCTAAATGAGTTGCACATGTATATTTATGCTTACCAAACAAAATGTCTACAAAACAACTCCAAACTGTATTATAAATGTGGCTGCTGAAGGACAGACGCTCCGCTTCTGAAACATTTGCAGTGGACATTGAAACTGCAACGGAACCGAAGCACAGCTGGAGCGGGACGCAGCCGGATGCTGTGTACATTCGGCATTATTCTGTGAAATATCTCAACACCTGCAAAATGGATTGGAACAAAACTTTGTACGGACATTCAGGGCTCCCAGACAATGTATTCTACTTTTCCTCCTGCACCTCCATGAGGTTGACATTTGGCACTTAATTAATTAATGACATTCCCATCAACATTACACCTGACATTAGCTAATATATATTGTAATAATAATATAAAATAATATGGACATTGTGAGCATGTTAGCATGCTAACATTGAGCACTGCTGTGCCTAAATACAGCCGCACAATGCTAGTAGCAAGGCTGCAGACACGTATTCTTGCTTTTGATGAGACATACAGACTTTGACATAATAAATTAAAAAAAAGGCACAAACACAAATATACTGACAGACAATGAGCCAAAGCAAAGGCTCGCACTAATGGTTCTCATCCTGGAGCTCATTAGCTGACTCTCCAAAGTTCATTAACCACATTGGACTTGAGACAAACAAACTTACAACACAACTGCAAGAAAAAAAAGAACATACGTTGAAAATGCTAAAGAGAATTTATTAGTAGACACTCATCAGCCAGAAATAATAACCACCTGAAGAATGTCTTCCTGAAATACACCATTTGATTGGCAGTGTAAAATAAGGCAAAGGGTTTAAGATCATATTTTATACACTTTTGCACAATAAACATACATTATACATTCACTTGTTACTGTAAATACGCTTTTGATAAATCTGTCCATACACCCACATACCAAGAAAACTTTATTAGCGGGGGCAGGGACCGACAGAGTATTTGCAAGGGTGATACTCATCATAATGCAATAGCTGTTTTGACCAGAGACTGGCTAGATACCTACACTGAATCTGACCACAACCTAAACAAAGATTAAATTTTGGAATTGCAAAAGCCAACACACTATACTGACAAAGGTTCATACAATTACCATCACCGTGACAGGGTAATACCACCAAAATTGTTAAAGGTCGTCAGAAGTTGATTATTGTGTGTATAGATTTAAATAACATGAATTTCCCTTCATTCATAGGCAAATATGTTTCTTTATAAAGTATTTGGTTACATAAAACACATTTCCAGAGAGCTGCGAAGTGTATAGCTGAAGAGTGACTGCTACTTTATGGGACAATAACCATAAGTTGTTCCCCAGCATCACAATAGCTCAAGTTCATTTTTGCACCGTGCCCTCGTAAAAATACCCACTTCGGTTGTAGCCAGACTTGTTATCTTTATTTTACTTGGTATTCTGTTTATTCAAGGTGTTTCTTTGTAAACGAGCGGGCTAACCCACACAAGTATTCATTTGAATCTATTATTTTAGTGTCATAGTCTTCTTATTTATCACCCCTTCATTGTACTCACTGTACAGTATGCTTAAACTGTGAACCAAGATTTAAACTCAGCTTTCATTTGAAGAAACCTTAACTGAGGATTCCATTCAGGCAATATAATCTTGAAGATTTACAGTACATGATTATCTGATGAATGGTTCTTTTTACCTCATATCTTAGACATTTTTAATCTTATAAAGTGTTGTAATAGATCCCGTAATTTTAAAATGTCAGAGTGCTCAGGACCTATTAATTGCCGGTCTCTGTGCAGTTTCCACTAGTGCACATTGTTACGTGGTCTGAACTGCAGCAAGTGGTAGTATTAAAGAAAATAAGTTTTATGACTTTAGTGCCAGCTGAATGGTGTGTTGGGAATATTGTATTGTACTGTATACCATCAATGTGTGTCTTTTAGCAGTGTGTGTATATAAGTTTCCAAAAGATGCAGGACAAGAGATTGGAAAACATCTCAACAGTTCATTCAGTACCACGCACGCACGCACGCGCGCACGCACGCGCACACACACGGTAGAGTTGCTATGGGTAAAAATGTCATTAGCCAGGATCGGTAACTAGGTGGAATGCAGCTCATCTGTACAGGGTCTATTATATCTATTGAGAGACCAAACAGATTAGGGAATTAGGTATAAGTAATTAAAGAGCTAATTTCCAAAATGTTATATATCCATTTTCATTTGAAAAAGAAATCTTTCGGTACCTCCAAAGCACCGAGTGGTATCGTTTCGTCAATCAAACTAAGTTATCTTCTGCACTTTAAATGGTACTGCAGATCTTTGCAGTCCTTTAGTTTCTTGAGGGTTAGACTTTTGGTTTTCACCTGGTGGATATTTTGTTTTGGAAAGAAACTCTTCTGTTACACAACACTCTACACTGGTATTACTGAAAGAACAATCAATGACATCAAAAAGGGAAATAAACATACCTTCACCATGAAGCACTGAATATATATATTTTAGAAATACATAGAAAAATATATAGTCATCTGAATGCCCGTTGTACAATTTTACACAGTAGAGTCAGAAAAAGAAGTACAAGTAGAATAGATGTGACACGTACAAAGGGTCCGGAATTACTGATGATGTGAGATTTCTAAGTGATAGCTGTTCAGGGTGTTTAGTGTGATAGATGGAGCCGTTTTGGCACGCTCTGTTCTTTTTCTTATCCTGTCAAAATGTCCAAATCGTACATTTATTGATCGTCTCGAAAACAAGTCTGCTTTTGTGTTTTTTAGCCTTATTTTTGCAATATTTGACTTGTTGTCAACAGACAGAATCTTAATGATTAGCAAGTCTGTAACACTAACAGGCATTAAGAGATATTGGCAGCAACACTTTGTACCCTGCAAGTACCTGGATTTAACAACAGCTACCCAGTAAATACTTCTAGTGATGTGGGACCTACAGCACGTGTGTGTTAGACTAAAGCACAACCCTAATCGACAAAGTTAGAAGTACAAAAATGCTACAATAAGTGCACACAGCTTTCGAGTGGGCAGCACTTGACACATTTGAACGATTTATACTATTTATAGTGTTTCATTTTGTTACGGTTTATGTTTAATAAAACAATTTACATTAAATATCTGTATTAGTATGCACTGATACATAGAGGTATACTGATGCCTAACCTGTTGTAAGTCAAATAGTAAATGCAAATATTTAACATAAATAAAATGCAAATGCAAAGAGTCCATTTAAACAAATTGCAGTACATGGCACTGATCATTATCTTCATCTGAAGTAAAGCAAGGACTAAAGCAACTATATCCATCAATTTTGGAATAATTATTCAAAGGTAGGTGGTAGGGGCTCACATGGCATACTTTAGTGTATACTGTAATCATTGAATTTAAGGATGTGATTAGATCCTATATAAAATTCCATTTGACACCTATGTTGAATTAAACTATAAAACGCATTTGCAAATGCTATTTGACTCACAGTGAGGCATAATTTAAAGCCTGTTGAACAATAATATACTTTTTTAGAAGCATAACATTTATAATTTTAATATTCTACCTCACTATGTGCCAGTAGTGAATAAATAATTTGCATTTCAGAATTTTTGAGTATTTAATACCACATCACATGAACCTTTTCATCTCACACATGTCCAAAAATGAAGATAATCTGGTAGAAACATTTTCATAAAAAGCAGCTTTTGCGAAATTTAGAAGAAGTTTGGTGTCTCTGATCTCTCCGCTTTGATGCAAAGATCCATAATAACATGTGAGTGAGCCTCTTTATGTTAAGATTTCTGTCATGGTAGAGATGTAGTGGAATGTGACTGTGATTCAAGCGTCTTGTTCGAGTCACTTAATATAAATCTTTAAAAGGCTTGGAGTAGTTAAACATCAGATAGTCCATGTAGTAGAAGTCGTAGACTCGCTGTCTTTCCAACATGCTGACCTGTGAAAAGTATTTTTGTGTGATCTGCATAGAGGTCCTCTTATCGGTTGGGTTCCTATCTTTAAAACTGGGGAGCGTGAGGTTGGGTGGCGCCCCAGTCAATCGCAGAAGAAAGTTGGACTCTTTCTCCATGTTTTCAAACTTGCCGATGAAGTCATAATCTATGAGACAAGGGTTGCAGAGCTGGTTTACCTGCTCCCAGTGGATGTCCATTCCCACGGGCCGGTGGACATCCAGCAGGTACTGGACAAACTCCTTGAATGTGACCCCATTACCTGTGTTCAGGGCTGCCCAGGATGCGTTCACCCTGTACTTGGAGATGATAGGTTTACCAAACAGGGAGTGGTAGTAGTTGTTGGGATTTTCAAACTTGTCCCTGTAAGCCGACACCATTCTCTCCAAGGGCTCTCGGACAAACAAGACTTTGGTGTAGGTCTCCAGACGGTACATGATTCCCTGTCGGTCAAAGCTGTCAAGTTTCTTCAGATGGTCGCCATAGTGGACTGTGTCGTGTTTAATGCTCTGAGCATTGGGGGCCTGGCCTGCCAGCACCATCAAGGTCCTCTTCCAGTTGGAACAACCTGCCTTGGGCACCTGGCAGTACAACAGCTTGTACTTGTCCTCCACATAGAGGTGTTTCACGTGATGACGTGTGATGGTCCTGGAGATGCTGCTTTTGTACTTAGCGCACATCTCCTTCATCAGTTGCCGCCGTGCTTCCAGGATATTGGAAAGCATTTTCCAGTTCTCTGGGGAAAAAGTGACAAAGGCAGTGGAGGAAACTGAGGAGGAAGAGGAAAAGAAGGAGGAAGAGGAGGAGGAGGAGGTGGAGGAGGAGGAAGTGGAAAAGGACGAGGAATCATTTTTGGTGTGATGGATTGGGGGACTTGTTTTGAGCAGTTTGCGGTGTCTTTTGGAGACATGAAGGGAGTCTATGTCCTGCTCCCGAGATCCAGTGGTGGCTGTCTGTTTACTCTCCTCAAAATGTGGGAACTGCATTGGAGGGATCATACTGGACAAGATGCCTTCTGTTGCTTGGTGGTCCTGATAACTGTCGGATTTGCTTCTCTCTCTGTCCTGCGTTGAAAGAGTCTATAAAACAATGACAACACAGGTTGTAGCAGATAGAAGCAGACATGTTTGGACCAAACAAACAGCAACATTTTCACATGAAAATGTAATAACCGTGTTTTTATAACATAGAATTTATAATTTTTACTTAATGAGGCAGTAAATCTGAGCTTCATTACCAGAATAAGGTACCACATTTACCATACATGTTGACTTCAGTACTCAAATACGCCACTTGATGGTGCTGTTTCACTACACATTAAGGTCTAACTTTGTTACACGCAAATGTCACACACTGCCCAACGCCAACCATGACCTATCAATAAACTGAGCTGTAATATCATATAAATGTCTTATAAACACTTAATGTGGAATCTAAATTAGAATCATCTACTGCCTGATTACCATCAGATGATGCCTAAGGCCATCATGCATTCTGACATTTTATTTCAATTAAATGCTGTAATGGCATCATAAAGCCAATGGACTGGATGTATAATTTTAATTTTACAACAGATAAGGTGATGAGACCATCATGAATCTTGACTCGTCCCCCTCATGACTTAAATGGCCATATTCTTTCATCTGCAGGGGCATCTGGAGGGGGGTAGGGTAAGGAAGGAGAGGTTCCTCCTCTTGCCTGTTTAATGTGCAAGGCGAGCACGATGCAGCAACCTATACACCAGACATCACGTTCTTCGGCGTTTGTACCGATGTGAGTCTCTCATTGGTGCTGACAATCACAGCAGGGATGAGAGCAAGCTGGGGTCAGCTGAGAGAACATACAGTAGCACGAGCGCTGCACGTCTGACATAGGAACCTAGTTTATGGATTGTCTTGGAGTCCAACATGATGTTGCTCTCTTTTCATCAACCTGAACCTTACCATACCAATAGCATGATAAATCCCTGGTTCAAATGCCTTTACAATGCCGTTTAGGGTACGCATTACCAGCTGTAATTGTTTATTCAAACCTTGGAGCTTTACTTTTCTTTTGTTCAGGCACACAAACAATTCCATTCAAAGTTGCTCTTGTGCACATAACCATATAAAAATACAGGAACTTATATCAAAATGCAGAAGTTGTATGGGAACAACGGGATGGAAAATCATAGTTAGTGTTTTCCAGTAGCTACTACTAATGCTTAGAAGCCTAATGGAATAAATTAGCTTCTTATTAATCCATGTGGCTTTTGTTTACAAATGCTGGCTCATCAGTCAGCCACAATGGATGTAAAATATCCAAAAAACATTAATACAAGAAAGGAAACTTCTTCTGTGGAAAATTTAAAAAAAAAAAAACTCTACGTGTGATCACACCCCTAGGAACCTAGGCCTGGTTCGTCTGGGATCGTTTGCTTAGTAAAGTCTGAATGCACAGTGTGAGGTCAGCCTCTCTGCACAGATGCTGTCAGACACGCTGAGAGGTACAAGGCTGACAATCACTTTCTTTTTGCAGTAGATAACAGTTGGGAGCAACCTGTGTATCTGTGTTTTGGGAGAAACAGAGTAAACACGTACCTCTCTGGACTGCCGTGGAGTGCTTCCAAGCTTCACGCCTGAGGAGAAAGAAGAGACGAGAAAATCAGCACTTAAGTAAACAACATGTATTTTAGTCCTCGTGGAAGAGAGTTAGCACCCGATGCATCAGAGGCACCAATAATTTAAACGCTTCCTATCGCTTAGCAGGTCTATGTTTGATCCCCACAAAAACTGCCAATGCTCAACTAGTCCACAGAGGGAAGACAGGTAGATCTATCTGTGTAATGAGCTGCCACAAGCATGAAAAGTAAATGAGTAGTGGTAAGTGAGTTGTGCTCCCAGTAGCAAGCACTGAGGATGAGGCAGGGGATGGAGAAAACACAAGAATGAGAGGAAACAATACTAAACAAATATATGTTGTTTGTTTTAATTTGGAAGAAAGAAAGAAAGAAAGAAAGAACGAAAACTGAGAGCAAAGCAGCAAAGACAACCAATGGAAGTTTGAAAGAGATGTAGTTTGTAGAGGACAGCAGGAGAGTGATAGAGACATACAGATTGGTTTTGTGGCAGCCTTGGGGACAGGTGGTATGTGTATTGGCAGATGTGCGGCAGCAGGACAGACGATGTGTTTAGTGGTCTGTCTCCAGCTGGACATCTCCTTTCCTTAGGTCCCCCACCCAGCTGATATATAATCAGGTTGACAGCTCTGAGTGGGGCTGCATGGCTGCTGATGGGGGCAGCGAAGACACCTCTGCCTGAGTGGCCTGTCACTTCCAATTTGAGGGTGGAAGTGATCGGAACCTGCACGAGGAGGGGTGGCGGGGTGGGGATGTAGATGCAGGCTACAACCTTCCCTAAGTGATGAGATCTCCAGATCCCTATCTCACACTTAGCACAGGGAGGGAATAAAACGCGTTGCCCAGATGCAATGTTGTTTTAGATTAGTATGCACTGGAGCGCTTTATGTTGCTTGTCTTCATTCTTCTGAACGAGACACTGGAGGACGAGGAGGAGGGAGAAAAAAAGAAGAAGAGTAGTGGGCTAAGGAGGTGGCGGGTGACATTTTCTAATCTTGTTTGGATGCTGTTGTGCTATTTGATCTCCTAACCCTAATATTGATGCACATCCTGCATCAGAGCTCATGCAGGATGTGCATTTTGGTTATAGGTTTACATTGGCACATGGGAAGCACATGAATATTTATCACAACACACACAGATGCCATCACCAGGGAAACACATCCAAGCGCAACAATAGCAACGGTCTTTCAGTGTCTGCTCTTTCAAACGGCACGAGCCCCTTGTAGCCCTGACCATCTTGTCAAGGTACACGCTTAGTTATCGATCTTGAAAGCCCCATCAAGGTGGTAATTGAAATCTCCAAAGGTTTAATTGGTTGCTTCTAAGAGGTGTTTTGTCTGGCAGTTGTTACAAGTTTGTCACTGATGTCAATACTGTTGCACTTTCCCATTCTATGTTGCACCTTCGAGCAGAGTAAAAAGTGAAACTCATTATAGTGCCAGTCTGTTGAACCACTGACAGAGTGCAGGATAAGAAGTTTGATCCAATACATCCATTTAGTTTCTTGAATATTTGACCTTTATTTATATAATTTCTTCAGCAAAGGGAAAGACTTTTAAAAAATAGGAAAAATGAAATGCAACGCGGTTAAATTAGATTCGAGCCCGAGGCATTATATTGAGCATACAGGACACCCAGATGTCCTGTTCAGCACTCTGTGACAAAGGTGTCTTGTTACAGTTGTTTTGAAAATGAATCTGACATGGGTTGATCTGATTAGATACAACTAGGCTTTATCCGTTGCAAATTGAATGTGAATTCTGGCTCTGAAAATGCAATACTCTCTCAAGTAGGAAGCCCAAATTACATTTCACGAGAGGAACATTTTTCCATGATAGCATTTAACTGAAACAAGTAATATAACAATGTAAACTGAATTTCAGGGGGATTTGTAAACATCATTTATCTCTGTAGTATCTATTTGGTTGAGGGTAATAGTTGCTGTTTGATTGCAATTTCACACTCAGTCAATTCCACTCAGTATAACTATGCTATTGATTTTTGCTGCTGTGCAGTGAAACAGTGATAAATTGTTAAGACTTTAGGTTTCATCTGTTAGATGCAGAAAATTCATCCTGGTAATTCCGCATAAAGATATAGTAGCTACAGTGGAACCCCACATTTTCCCCATAAATAATAATAAATCATTTAAAAGCACTAATGGAGAGATTCAGGATAAATGCACCGATGGGGAATTCTGTAATGGGAAGAAAACAGTCAACCAATAAAACTGGAGTTGTTTTTATCCCCAGACATTAAATGTCCAATAAACTCATACAAATATCTAATGTTCGCAGCATAGATCTGATCAGTTTTGCTTTGATTTTTAGGCATTTCACAGTCATTTTGCTGATGATAGATGCTGATTTGAAAGCAGAATTGTCCTGTCCTCTGTTGCCCTCTAAAGTAACCTTGAGCAACCGCCTCTTTCTCAGAGACAAAGCCTCTGAATATTCATGCAGGCGACCCAGCATAACTGCTAGGATCCATATAAGCAAGGGCCACATCATTAGTGGATCCATTATCATCCTTCCCTCTCAGAGACTCTTGTACAACTCTCTAACAGAGACACACATCAAACATCCTTCTCCCTGCCACCGCCGCCGAGGAGGAGCAAAGGACAAAAACAATGTGAAATAATGAGCTTGTTAAGTGAAGGATTGTGGCCCCTGTGTTCTGGAAGAACTTGTTAAATGCCTTTTTTTTAACCACAGACAGGCCAGGAGGGTGCTAGAAGCCAGACAAGGCGTGTCCTCCTCCAGCCCACTATTCAGGCTAGGCAGTCATGCTGCGCCACCATAAACCTTTCATTAGTCATTCAGCACAGTGAGCCACTGTGACCCCAACCAGCTGCACTCCCCTCTCTACCCAACAAACCACCCACACCTGCACTCTGCACACATGCTCCTCCTTCACTTGACTCTGTGTGGGAATACAGGGCTCTGGCATGCTGGCGTGGTTGATCAGAGGAAAAACGCTTGAGAACAGAGGTATTAGGCTTTAAGCTCTGGTCCATTGATGTTTTAACTTGTTGTGGTAAGAGATAAAACGATGTTTCAGTCGTTGCTGAAATCCACCAGGACTGGGCCAGAAAGAGCACCTGCCCGGGAGGAGGAGGAGTACGAGGAGGAGGTGATGGGTGAGCAATCAGTGATTCGGGATTGAAGACTTAAGGCTGGCTTACGTTGTGAAGGAAGGCTTGGAAAGCTTGAAGACTTTCTTAGGGTTTCACAACTAAAAGCACAGGTTTGGCTAAGAATGAATCAATAATCAAAGGTTATAAAGCGTCACAGATGCAGTGTCTTCTTCTCCAGCCAAATGACAAAGCTGTTTCTTTATTGCTGTATTTTGCAAGCGTCTGTATTCATTTGACATTTCTATTTCTGGCTCTGTGTCCAAATTACACCTCATTAGCCTGTATTGTTTGTTGTTTGTTTAAAGCACATGGTAATTACAGGCTGTAGATTCATGCTAGGGGTTGTGGAGTAGGTTTTTTTTCTTTTCTTTTTTGACTTCTGTCAATGTTGCTGCAGTCAATAGAGGTTGACAAAGGTCATGGACGATAATGCTCCTTTAAATGAATGAAGCCACACGTAATAGGGTGTTATGGTACTATGACTTTTTAATACATTATAAAAGGAAGACATGAGTGAAGTGAAAAAATGAGACAAGAGGGTTTGAGATGTTAGATGCTTACTATAACTGTGATTTTTTTTTTTTTGTGTAGATCAGCGCTGTATTCACAATGTTGCTTTGAATAAAATTATATTATATGGTTATTTTTATAATAAAGGACTATGTAATCTAGTAAACTGTGGCTTGCTAACCAGCGCTGTGTATTAACCTGCCTCTTGAGCTCCCCTCCTAAATCCCATCATGACATCCTCCTGACCTCCTTTTTACTACACCACAGAGGGTGCACAAGAGAATAGAGTTATTAGTAAAAATCCATAAATTACATGGTGTTCACAATGCCATTGTATGGGCTCCCCTTCCACCTCTGACCTCACATTAAGGTCAAGTGTTGGGAAGGCTCGTAAATCGTCGGGGATGTGCTCGCTCATTAGTCGCAATTGAAATGAAAAAGAGGACACTTCCTCCAATCCCCCGCCACATTAAATCAGTGTGCCTTCCTTGCACCATAAATAACACATGGTTTGGCTCATAATTGTCTGTGGCAGAGCACCGGCTTAGCATACAAAGAATACATCAACATTCAGTGAGATAAAACCTGAGCTCGGTGGAAGACTGCTGCATTAACACCTTTGCACTATTTTCAGAGCACTTTGTTTCCTGCTTTCCTGCTCTGAGGCAGTGCAGGTGCTCAGCCCTTCCATCCTAACATGACTCCTACGTATGAGTTGGTTAATGAGTTAAGGATACTACATTGTAAAGTGGTATGTATACCATATATCATTTGAAAACTGTAACAGCTCAAAGAAGCACTGAAGAGTCTTAAATATGTTTTGTTAGATCTGTATCTTAGAGTAATTAAATTATAAAATTGAGGCAATGGGATTTCTTTCCTTCTAAATGGACATACGCTATAGTGCTTTAAGAATAAAACCCTCTATAAATAGAGCCAGAATATTGCAAAACTACACTGGATAATAAAGAGAAACTGCCTCTGTGGGGCAATAAAGTCAGTCGCTATAATAATCCGGCTCATGTTTTAATATTGAGCTTCTTTTTTTCTGTGCAATCTTCCAGTTCTTTTTTCCTGCTGGTTACGCTGGGCACTGAACACAGCAGGAAGGGAAATAATGAACTACACAGATAAAAAGCTGCTGAAAGAGGGCATCAAATGTGGCACTGATTAACATCATGACAATTAATTTTGACAACAATACATTCTCAGAGTCTATCCTACTTTGGCTACTTTCAAGGTTAGGAGATGGAAAGACTTCCTAGGGCACATTTCCATGGAAACAGAGAGTCAGAGAGCTGTATGTGGTGCTGTGGTGGGAGGTGGCTTGTTTTAATACCTTGTAGGGGATGGGGGCCTAGCAGCTAGCACGAGGAGGGATGTGAAAACAAATGCTACCTGTCAGCTGCGAGCATGGGGTTAAGTGAATTATGTCGGCCGAGACGAGATGCAGGAGGCTTTAATTGGCACATATCTTATTTAGATGCTCCAGAGCTCCAGACCTTTTGATCTAGGCGCAGAATACAAACTGCGCTGCTCCCTTTGTGAACCACTCCCCTGCCGATGACAATGGGAAGCCGATGGGATTCAAAAAAGTCCACACACTAAGTGGAGATTTTGTAAAGTTTTTCTGGTTAGAAGCCTGGAGTTTGTGAGAGGAGTTCACACAGTCAGATGTGCAGGCAGAGCTGCCGTGTGCCTGAAACTTGCACAGGCACGGCTAGATAAAGACGAGGCTTCGACAGAGCTGATGATGACATGAGAGGCGTGATGTGCTCTCATGTATCTATAGCTTGAGTACTGAGTCAACTATTCAATGGGGAAGAGAAGACAGACACGCTGTGAAGAGAGGTGCTTCTGACAAACTTTTCGGATGGCTGAGTGAACAAGGTAGTCTGCAAAATAAAAGGATGTAGACTGTGAAAACAATTTGGCAATCACATTTACTGTATCTTAGAGTAATACTCTAATCTACTGACACGTAGGATAATAATAATCAGATATCTGGCCCTACGCAAGAATAATTAGATCTTATTAGACATCAGAACTGTTGGCCATGTTTCAGAAATCAACTTTTGCTAATTATATTGTCCATTTAAATCCCAATGAAAATGCCATGAACTTACCATCCAATAATCATTACCTCCATAATGGGTTTTGTTTTCCCATTCAAAAGCTAGTTTAACACGTCGTACAATGTCCAAATAGAAGCAAAATGGACTGCACATAAGTAGAACTTTCTAAACTTTGAGACACTTCATATACTGTGTAATATACACAGACATTTGGGCTTCCACAGTGGGCAAGCTCAGAGATAGTCACAGTTCACATCCTATTAACAGGCACGGTGGAAACACCTAAAAAGCCTGCTATGTTGTTAGGGATATATTATATTTATTCAGGAAAAACAAGATCCCAGTCACACTAAAAACATCAACCATCATAACCTGCTAAAACTTCACCCATCCCCAAACTTCATGCCAATCTAAGATGTAGGAGTTCTCCAACTGTGAGTCACATAACATTATCTGTGTGGAAAAATGAATGGGACACTGTCCTGGAAGAGGGTTAGGGCTATATAAATAAAGATGACTTCACTTGACTTGTGCATTCACTCCTGCAAAACCTCGACAGTCACAGTAACCACGATGGACTACTCTTCATTGATTTTTGGTCTAAGTCAGTTACTTTAAGTTTAGGTAAAGGATTGAAACAACACACTCACCCTCACTGTCATTACCAACACCAATGCATACAGGGCTGTGTCCTCAGCCTATTCCCCTATACAATATGTACAGATGACTGTTGCAGCACACCTTCTAGTACAAAGTACTTTAAATATGCAGATGATCCATTCTTGGAGTCTTCAGTAACTGTTGTCAGAGTCAGAAAATCAATAATGGGCTTTTCTTTCCTTCCTTTAGCCCAAGGTCTCAGAAACAAAGGAAACATTCACTCCTTATCTTGGAATCAACTTAAACTGTAAACCTCATTTACAACAACAGACTGTATATGAAGATGGACAATGCGTCTCCACTTCCTCCCAAAGTCCAAAATGTTCTGTACAAATATTCTGGGTTTGGGCACTGCCATTATGCATTGGTGACTTCATTTGGAGCTAATCTATGCAGTAGTGGGTATCATGGTCCTGCCCATAAACCTGCCCAAACCAATTGAGAGCACATCACAAGTTGCCAATCATGATGTCACACTTCCTTTATATAGCATCAAATAACTAATTAAAACCAAACTTATCAGAAAAATTAACACTTGAACAAAGAACTGCCTAAAATGACAAACCATCTTTGGCAACATTTTATTTGATTGATTGATTTTTCAGTTTGGCCCAAGTCCCATCCGCTAACATGGAGTGGGCGTGGTTTATGACCTACACTGCAGCCAACCACCAGGGCACGATGGAGATGTTTTGATTTCACTTTTGGGGAGCTGTCATGTCGTCCATCTTTATATACAGTTTATATTTACAACCAACACACCACTGACATCAACAAGGGCTGTCAACAACAACTTTCAATCAGTGCAGCCATACATCCTCCTGCTATACCACAATCATCAAGTCAGTTATGCTTTTTCTCCAAGCTCGGCATCACAAATAGAAACAAGTTCCTAACAATTTGACACACAGTTGTCCAACTGATTTCTCTCCTCACTCATACTGGCTTGAAATAACCTCCTCTGCCTTAACGTGCAAAGCACACACACATTGTAACTAACTGACCACTTGCTCTGCTGTGGCTTGACTCTCCTTTCCTCCCGCCTGCTGATACAGGACAATCACGTACAGAAGGACCTGCTTCAGCAAAAGCTTTACTCCTCTTATCCCCACTACATGTTTCATTGTAAGTGAATAAATAAACAGACAATGAGAACTCCGAAAGGTTTGAAAAGTTGCTTATTCAGCAGGTTAGGAGACTCAAGTTACAAAAGGGTGAGGACGGTGATTCCTTACATTGCTGGACCACGGACGGCTGTTGGTGCTACATTTACCTGAAGAGAAACAGGTGAAAAAAACAAAATACCCGATCTTTGATTTCCATCACATAAATAAATATTTTCTCCCAAAAGAGAATAGCGACTGGAAACTGGCTGAACAGAGCAGAGAAACTCATTATCTTATTTCATTATCTGCCATAGTTTTTGGAGATTTCAGAGCGACTTGATGGTTTATTGGAGCTGACTTTGACTGTACCCTTCAAACGAATAAAATAATTCAAAACATAATTGCGCACCCCCCTACTGTATTTTAAATTTTCTTTTGTCTCTTCACAAAGCCATTTAACGGCTTTGTGCACAGGCTTTGGGGAGGGATTAAATGAGTTGTTTGATGACCTCTTTTAAGCATTTTTTACCCCACATTTTTTCATTTCTTCTAGATTAAAGTCAATGCCAAATCCTTTTATTGTGACCTGTTGGTACACTGGCGGCGCGCTGAGGTGCTGTGATCAGATGTCTTTGTTAAGTCTCTGTGCTCCCCTGTTCACCTCTATTTGCAGTGAGATTGGGAACTGGAATTGGCCCTGTCACTGTTTACCCTGGCCTCTCATTTGAGTTAGCTTCACGTTCTCCTACACACCCCTTGTTTTCCTGTCAGAGCACTACTGATTACAGCAGGGACTGATGAGTCCAGACATGTGAGTAAAGCAAAGGGACCGCCGCTGAATACTAAAGCGTCAGCATTCACTCTGTCTACAGTTCACATCAGTCCATCACATGAATTGCTTTTAAACCAAATGCAACTGATGAAATACTATGCAAATTCCTGTGTTTCATGTTTTTGTTAAAGGTTATAATTGAAACTATTATTGTTTGTTGGACACAGTTATGTGGCCTATATACAACAATTTCATGGAAATCAATTTTTGAAATCTGCAGATTTCATCCTGGCCAGTATTAGTTATTTGCTAACAGGGCTTAAGCTGTATTTTAAATATTTTGTTATAATTTTAACTATACATACAGGATGTTGCATTTCTCAGTCTGCAGTTTCTCCCCTGTGGTTTAGCAAGGAATTTTGGGGGATTACTTATAAGTGGTTTATAGTTGATGGGCTTTTTTTAGTGAGGGGTCAACACAAAGACGGAAGAGTAGATTATAACCTTATAAATCTGGTCAACAAGCAGTAATTTAAGTGAAATCTCAAGGCTTTTTAATCCTGTATGAACAGTCCTTTGGGGTTACACACATAGTGTGTAAAAAGAAAAACAGGACAAGCACCTGGGTTAACTCCTCCAAGCAACCTTATTTCTCCATTAGTGGCCTTAAAGACATGCATTCTTAACATGCCTGCTAGCTCACCTCTGGGCTCCATCCGCCCCCCAAAATTCCAGGCCTTCGTAGCAACTCCTGATTAGCCTTGGGCACTTTGCTGTTTTCTTCTTACTCGCCTCTGGTCTCGCCTCTGTTTTCCTCTACTTTCCCTCCATTATCATTCTTTCCCCCCCAGATGCTGGTCTTTTATTCCATTATCCCCAAGGTGTCTTATCTCTCCCCTCCCGTCCCCTCCTCTCTTCTCCAGCGCATCACCTCTGGCCTCCAGTCTCCAACCTATAATTTCCTCTTGCCCCCGTCTGTGCCCTCTGCGTCGCTCCCCAGCTACAGCCTTGATAACCAGTATAACGATAAAAAAAAAACACCAAACAATAAACATAAAAGCACGCCCACAAAATCTGTACCATCATAACTCCAGTGACTACAGCAGGTTTCTCCTTGTCTTCCACTCTGCACGGAAATAACAATGGAAATAATGGCAGTAAAAGTTTCCTTCCTAGACACCTTTTTTTTTTACACAGAAGCCTCTCGTCCCACATTGCTCTGTGTGGTTGGGCTCTGACAGGCAGTAAAGTGTGTGCGAACATCTGAACAGAGCAGCACTTACTCAACCCCTCTACAGCTCCGTGCTAATGAGAGATGTGTGTGTGTGTGTGTGTGTGTGTGCGCGATTGCTGCAAAGGGCTGTCGCACTGACTGACACTCCCTTATGCCTGAAATAACTCTTACACACGTCAGGTGGTTGTTGCCCAAAGGTCCCCGGAGCTGAGGTGTCATTTAAAAAACACAGTTGGGTTTTGCTGCAGCTTATATGCTGCTGACTGCCAGCCCGATGCTCTGCCTACTGTGGAGAAAACAACCCCCCCCCCAAAAAACAAAAAAAACAAACCCATACCTGAATAAAAGCAACATTGCTGGGGTAGATACTGACTTTAAATATTGAGTTCTGCAATCCCTCTTATGCTTTTTTTCTTTACTTTTATATTGCAAAGCTTCTGTTGACCATTAAATGGCTTGTGGAAGTTGTTGTTTTACAAACACTACAAAAGCGCATGTTTCAGGATGTTTTGCACTCTAAACTCAGATTTGCTTTGCCAGTCTAGGGATCCAACTAGCAGCCTGCAGTTCCCATGCTTTTCTCCTGTATGTGACTCTGCTTATTGATGCCTACTGTGTATAAAAAAAGAAGAAAGAAACAGCTGTTCATAAGGGAGCATCAATTCAGTTTTTTATTTTATTCTGTGCCCTTGTGAAGGTATTCAAAAACTACAGACTTGCCTGGAAAATCAGCTGAACACCAGCCGTGGCAAAACGCTTCGATCCCACAGTTCTGTCCTGGTCTCACTGACTCTTTCTGATTACCTGGCTTCAGCATTTAAAGTGCTCATTGAGCCCCAAGCCCTCCCTCGTTCTGCTATCTCAGACTCCTTTCTTCTCCCTGTCAAGGAAAATGCCAAAGAGGTGCAGTGAGCGCCATGCTCCGCTCCCAGTGCTGGTAATTTGACAGCGAGCAGAGAGAGAGCGCAGAATAATTGGAATAGCATTTACGTGTCAATGTGACACTGACGGAGAGAGCTCAACATTTAACTTGTCCGAGTGAAATGGGAGGGGGTAAAACATGCAAGTCGGAGATTCTTGGAATAGATTTCACAAGTTGTCGAGCTAAAGAAGTAGTGGGTTAATCAGACAAACTAGACATCTGGCCTTTTGTCAGAGCTGTTTGTGTCTGAGGCTCTGGGAGAACAGACTGGAGAAATACAAATGATGATTTTGGCCAAACTGTGGTCTTTTGAGCAACAAGCCAATGCTGGCCAGAGCTGAGCTTGCTGATGGTTTTAATTGGACCTAACTCAGTGGGACAGATGCATCCAAAGACAATAGGATGACATGACTTGCAGTTTTCACTGTGATATTGTTCAGAGAGCCAATCTTCCTGTTATCAGCTGATGCAAGAAGTGAAACAGCAAGTCATTTTTGTTTGAAAGTGCGCTTCAACCTGCACCAACCCAAATCAGAAAGCAGTAAGGTGATATGACTATCAGGTTTCACAGACCTTTTTAATTGGTTTCTTTCATTGAACCGTACAGATTCTCAGCTCCTGGGGTGAAAAGGGCGAATCTTCCTGTTAGCAGATGACATAGGGTATGTAGTTCTGCATCCTTCAACAAAAACATCTCACACACTTCAGTGGCACTGGTGCTTTTGTACAATTTGGACAATAGAGGCTGCCATGTTGAAGAGACGTCAGGACGTATTCATTTATCACAGCTTGTGTTTGCGTGTCAGCCAATTGCGGTAAGAGAGGTCTAACAGTGAAAGCTGAATGGTCATCAAGACGCAGACAAGAAAATACAAGTGCTGGCTAGCCAGTGAGCACGGCTTTTTGTCCCTACTGTTCTGCTCTCACACTGGCTGCTGCTGCCAGTCTCACAATAGAGGGACAGCACAGTGTAATGAGCAGGATTACCAAGGGAGACTGGCAGGAATAGTATGGTATCAAAGGAAATCCAGTCAGTGAGGGATATTCAGACAGCACTCTCGTTCTTTTATTCATTGCCTGTGCGCGCCCAGAGTGACTCAGCTCACTCTCCTGCTGTCAAACCCTGTCATTATCCATTAGTGTGTTTCTGTCTCGCCGGGGACCACCCACTGCTGCTGTTGGCATGTGTGAGTAGGTGCATTGATGTTTGTGTGTGTGCTTTGTGAACAGGTGCACGTGCATGTCTTGTATGTATGCATGCGTACGTTTGTTTGTGTACACACTCGAGGTTAGTGCTTGTCCTTCAGGCTTCCTGATAATGGGCAGGTTTTCTGTCATGGTTGTCGTAGCCGTGGTAATTCCTTGTTAAGCGCAGTTTGATCAGCAGTAACAAAGCCTGCATTAAGTACATTCAACAGATAACAAAGAAAACATAAATCACTACGGATGCTATTGCATATGTGTGTGTGTTTTCATACCTGGTGGGAAATAATTGGTTCATTGCAATTTAACATTTAGTAAATTTAAAACAGCAATGCTTCATTGTATCATAACACAATAACTAACAATGTCCTTATGGTCACTCCTTGTAATCTTACTTATGAAGAACCACATAATTTGGTTAATTTATAGAGTTATTAGTTGTAGGGAAAAAAAAAATTAACTCCAATTAAAACCAAGTTAATACTCATTTATTATTCAGTCATTATTAGAAACTTAGCCATAAGCCATGTCTATGGAATTGTGTGCTTTCTTGTAAATGCATTTCACATTTTTGTATGTTTAGTTCATGTTGTGGACTGTAAGAAAACAACAACTTGGTTACGCAAGCAATGAATTAACTGGAAGTGCACCAACGGATCTCTGTATCCATTTCCCTGTGATTAATACCAAATTACAGGAAAATAGGAAATTATTCAGAAATTACAGACCCATAAAATAAAGGATTAGCATTACACCCTTCTACATTCCATGATAATGTTGAATAAAGGACATGAGTGTAATTTAAAGCGAGACAAAAGATTGACAAATTTCAATTTTAAGAAGGAAATGACAGAAGGAACCGGATATCCTGGTGAGTTCTGAGATCAGTGAGAGGCTGAGCTGAAGGTGTGTCCGTCTTTAGCTATCTTACCGCTAACATCTGTACAAATGCTAAATTGGTTGTTTGGGGTCCAGCAGCCTCTTAAAGGATGTGTATTCACCAAAACCTTATACTCTACAAAATGTACATTAGATGATCATTTTGAATAAAGGACATTTAAAGTGAGACAACATTCTGAAAAATGTGCGTAACTTTTGCAGGATGGCGCAAGGTAAAAAATAACTTTTCTTTCTGTCTGAACACACCTTGAGAAAGCATCACCAGTTGACAGGCTCTGTCAAAATGAGACATATTCATTTGCAAATATTTGTAGCCATTTGCAGGTAGAGAATGTCAAAACTTTTCCATGATGCCTTGCTTGTCAGCCGACAGCCGATAGTTTAAACCAAGGTCTTTCTGAATTTGTCTGCCAGCGATCTGCCAAGCTGCGCTTTTTTCACACACAAAAGTCCTTTTAGAGGGTAGATGGTCACTCTGTCACCACTACTGAGAGGGCTGAAGCACATCACTGCCTTCTTTTATCAATGTCCCATACACCTTGAAATTTCTGCAAGGCCAGTTTGTTGAAATATTTCCAATTCTGTTCAATTAAAAGTTCAAGTAGTAGAACAAAATGAATGCAATTTCATTTGCAGTACAGTGAAAACTGTGATTCACCAGGAAATGTAGCCATGAGAATTGCAATTTAGTCAAGTTGCACCCTGGTGCTCATGTATAACTCCACACATTTCTGGTGTGAGTATATGACTGTGTGTGTGTGTCTGTGTGTGTGAGTGTGTGAGTGTGATCAGGCTAAAGAGACTGAGCTTTAGGCGTTGCTCCTCTTTTCTCTCTGCTCAGCTGTGTTCCCAGAGGAGGGCAGGCAGCGGGCCAGAACTGCCAGGCTGGTAGAGATCCAGATAAGATGGACAGAAAGAGAGACGGGGGTGTGTGCATCAGCGTGCGTGTGTGTGTGCATGTGTGAATTGGGGTGGGAGGGTAAACATATATCTTGTCAGAGTGGAAGAAAAAGAAGAGAGACAGACAGGAAGACAGCAAAGTGGAGTATGAAGTGGAGCGAGAGGGTTTCATGCCAGCAGTGAATTCTTCTCAGGCCTTTTGTCAGCTGTGTGTCCACCTGATGAGAATGTCCTCTTGGCCAGCTGTAACACACAGCCTCAACCAAACCCAACATCAGTGTGGTGTGATTACTGTTTTCACTAACATGAAGTGTAAAGGATCACAATCTGAAATAGGTAATTACATAACTATGCAGATGATACCCAGATATATACAGCCGTATCAACCAATGATTACACCCCCATAGATTCACTAATCAGGTGCATTGAGCAGGTCAATGATTGGATGAGCCAAAACTTTCTTCAGTTAAATAAAGACAAAACTGAAGTAATATTGTTTGGAGCAAAGGAGGAAAGACAGAAAATAAGTGCTCATCTTAAATCGCTCTCAATTTAAGGCCTTGCCTTGCCTATAAAAACAGGGTGTCACGTCATGATTGACAACTGTGAGAGTACTCGCGATTGGTTCAGGCGGCTGTGTAAATTCTATGGTATGACACCAGTATGTGCTCTGTGTAAGGCCATGAATAAACATCTGGCTGGTGTGCGAGGGGAGAAAGTATTATTTTATGTCAGTTATGAAGTCAGTTTCCAAAAAGAAATGAGTTTTAGTGTCAGGTTTAATCCAGATGTGTTCTCAATTTAAACCAAAGTGCTGTGATCTCTGAGAAAAATAATAGGATCTGTGATGTTTCAAGTGCAGGTGGAATAAGCAGGAGTCTACTGTATACTGTTGATGACTTTGGTGCAGGGAAAGGTTGCATTGTGGCTGGCTGACAAAACAAAATGTAGAGGATTAACCAGCCTTCTGTTTATACAGTTAATACAATGTTGGAACTGATCAATCAAACATTTTTAGCTTTGTCTTACTCACTGTCAAACCAAATCAACAATTATTTTGGATAATTTCTCAATTACAAAGTTACTTTTAAAGTAACAGTTTGCACAGTTGTAGTTAATTATTGTGGAAGAACTGGAATACATTTTTTTGTCCAAACCTGCTTGTGTTGTTATTTCTTTAAACTAACAAAGTAGCTGGATCTGTGTTGTATTTGTTGCCTTGAGGCCTTCTGCTGCTGTCTTTATTACAATATTGAAAACCATGAACTTACATTCTACTTATTTATACATGTATCTGTTTACTGTTTAACTTACTGGAAGGCAGGATCTTTACTAGGGGAGAACATGGAACGTTTTGCTTGAGGCCCCTCTACAGGTCAAAAATATTATTACTGGTAAGTGTAGACCAGTTGCAGGTTGTAACTTTGGTTTGACTTTGGAAAACAACGTTGTAGACTAACAGACTTCACAGGGAAGAAAATCAAGAATCTGCAGCTTCCCTCTAGAACTGTGGGTGTGGAGCAAAGACAGAAGTACTGTTAGCAATGTCCAGTCATACTGAGAACTATGAATATATAATGATTAATGACAAAACAACATAATGTTATACCTAAAAACACATGCGAGCAGCTTGTGCTAATTTACACTAAATGTGACAGATAAGGCTAAATGTTGGTTTCCTGTGAAACTGTTACACTGGCTCTCTTTGTTTAACACACACACACAACTCAAAATATCAGTATTTGGGATCAAAGTCACTTATTCTTCTGAGAGAGAAGCCGATGCAAAACCAATTGGCTCCTTGGCTGTGCGTAGGCAGGACGTAACTCTCCGTTAGCTCCCAAAACGTGACGGCAGACAAACACATTCGTATCAGCAGGTCTTCCCAGAAGCAAAGACGGAAGGAAAACAACAAAAAAAGCTGTACACACCTGTACCAACAGAAAATAAGACTTCTAACACTTTCATCTGTCATCAGGTTGCCATAAATCTAAATTCCATGCACCTGTGGATTGATTATTAAAATCACAGAAAATATGTTGGAGGGACGGCTTTCTCTTCTCTGATTTTGCTGCCAGATGCTGAAAGTCTAGTTTTCTAAGACTGCAGAAAACAATATAGGCAGTGTTTCTGTTTTGAAATATCAGCTCTTCATTGTTTCCTCTACTTTATGTTGAAACATTTTTTAAAGATAAAAGTTTCCAGTATGAATACAAATCTGAAGAGGAATGTCCTGCTGTCACTTAAAGATTCATACAGATCACATTTCATTTGATGTAGCATCAAATGAAATTTAAATCCCAGAGATTTATTCTTTCATTTTCACATATGCCCGGGACTCTGCATATCATATCAAACCTAAAATGAACCAACAGCAATGTCTGTCTGCTCAATAATCCACTGCCTGATTAAATGTAAACATAAATCTTTAATGGGCACATCTCACTCCGTGTCTTTTAAGAACAATTGTTGATTAAAAAATTGCCAAAACAGCAAACAACTCATTTATTTTCCATCCATCACTTATTCTCCCTCACTTCCCACAGATGAGCCGGGTTGTTTTCAGACCACAGTGTTTGGAATCTCCCCTAGCACACCACACACCACTGTCATGCAGATATCAGCGGCTGCTAAGAAATCCTCCAGCTGAAACACACCCACACACGTGAAGTTGGTAAGCATAAGGTTTCAGAATGGGACTGTAGAGCGCACTTGATGACGTAGCTGGCAGGAGTGTGTTGTTGGCAGCAGGAATACAGGCCAGCTGAGCATGTTAAGTCCGTCTGATCAAGGTGTCCAACACACAGCAACTCAAGCTTTTCTCACAACTAAATAAACAGCACCTGATATGCAGTATACTCTACATCCCTATACAGTAAATGTTAACAGCCATTATTTGTGTGATGACAATATAAAAGGTGAATCATCTGTATTTTCCGAATGTGCGTGACTCACAGTCATGACCCAGTTTGAGGCAATGATTTTTCTACCACATGTGCGTTTTTAAAGGTCACTTCTGTCATACACCGGACAAATTGCAGCAGGTCAGAAAAGACCATTTCTTACAGGTTACCCTTTGTGATAGTGATTTCTAAATATAGACTGACACCGACAGGGTGAACAGTTATAATGTATTATTCAAGGTAAAAACAAGATAAAGGTTAAACTAGCTAAAACAAAATAAGACAATAGAAAAATATGCCAGCAGTGCATCTAATATCTCATTTAAACACAATATAACTCAATACATAACTTATTTCTCAATTAGTTACAGTGTTGCCATTATTAATTATTTATTTATTAATTAATGATAGAAAAGCTTTATTAATTTATCACTGGCTGGTTGCTAAGTGTATGCCCTGCAATTCATGCATGATATGGTCCTTACAATATCTGTAAACAGCATTAAATGATATAATCCCTATAAAATATTTTATTCCTTGTTTTAGTCTAGGCTCAGAGCATTTTTATAGCACCATTTCAAGACTAACAAGATTATTTAACACAATAACCAGATCTCTCTCAACAAGCATCCAGCTAGACTTCTGTTAGCATCTATAATATATTATCAGTAGTGGGCATAACTTCAAGTAGTGAAAGATATTGGTAACATAAGCAATATCAGTGTAGACGTAGGTGTCAAAATACTGTGTTGACACATTTATGAACAAAGTGGAAAGCGTCTCAACAGCTGTCAGCTTCAAAACATGATGATAGTTTGTGAAATTGCTATCAAACTCCATCAACAACAAACAGTATCAGTACTGAGTCTTCCTGTCTCTCCTGTCAATATTTTTATATTAATGATGGATCACATAACTAAGTGCATCTGAATTTGGTCGCTTGCACTGATGAACGCACAGGTAATTAATACCAGACTCCCTGAGTTCTATGGAGCGTTGTAGCATCTTGCAGCTTATTGTTTTGGTTTTCAGTCCTGCCACTTTACTGTTCTGGTTTGCTCTCGCAGCTCTTGTCAGCGCTGTTTCCAGATACAGGCTGCAAAAAAGCTCTAAAAACCCAACGTATACTACCTGCCCAGCACTAAACAGCAGACAGACAAAGCTGGTGAACATAGTGGAGCATTTAGCAGCTAAAGAGCCAGATATTTATCTCAGGAGATGGTGGAGGCCAAAACAGAGCTAAAAGGAGAGTAAATGTTGGACTTACATTTGTCAGGTGGACACAAACATGACTCCAAATGAATGCTAACATTGGTCCTTATCTGCTGGACATGTAAATAGGCAGCTGTTTGCTAACACATTTATAACACATCTATAAGATGATCACATGTCAGTGTTGTCGCCACAGCTCATTCCATTGACCCCAAGTGATCAATTAATGCAGTTTTGATAAAACTGAGGCATATTTTTTTATATTTATATAAAACAATTAACTGGGTGAAATAAAATGAAATTAAAGAAATAGAAAAGTGAATCTTTTTGTGGGTATCAGGTACATGTGTGCATGTTTGTTTTCCTGCCTGCTCTTTATCATTCCCACAGTTAACCTCTTTCATTTATTCAAACTGGATCAGACTGCTACTCCCTGAGAGGAATGTGTCATGGGATATGTACGCATGGAGGCTCTATCTGGTGCTAATTGAAGCAGCTGGTTTGAGTGGCCTATTTATGAGCACTTCATGTGAGTCATGGAGTGCTCTCCGAATGTATTGGCTATAGTGCAGCCAGCAACACAACCGCACGGCTTCAGGTGAGTTGATGCTGTGAATGCAAGCTGGAAAAGAATATAGTTCATTATTCTGGTACAGAAGAAAAAAAGCAACAGTCTCACAAAACTGGAAATCAACATCTTTTTAATGTGGGATATAGAATTGAATGAAAACCATATAAATTCATTTTGGCTGTGTGAATCTTTCAATACAAGGGCGCCTCATTATATTGTAAGGTAATCAGTTTCCTGCCACAAAGCCTACCTTGATCCCCAGATAATCTTACCAAGTGCTTTCAAGTCACCTAATCCCTGCACTTATTTCATTTTTCATCTTGTTCTCTGGAGTTTTGCTTTGGTGTGAGATCAAAGAGGTGGCACTACACACACGCATTTCTCTTTCAAGTAATGGGAGTTAATAGTACAAGATTACTGCCAAAACTAATTTGTCCAAGTGCAATAGAATAACTTGGCAGCAGGCTTATTATATCAGAGGCACTGCTTTGAATTACACCTGCATGCAGGAGATTGGTTTGACGGAAAAGGTACATACTGCAAATCAGATGGGAAAACGCAACATTATATTCTGTTTTGTGTATAACATGTATGTGTAATTTGCATATCCCCAGGGTTCACATAAAGCTGTGGAAAAAAAATAAAAATAAAAACAGTCTGAAAAGGCTGTAGTTCAATAGCAACCTTTTCTGACACTTTTCATTATGTTTCAGTTACCTCACAACAGTGTCACTTGACCACGTGACATGCTGGGCAACCTGCAATACGGAGGGGAAATCTATATTTAGTTTGGGATATACTATGACATATCAAACTACGAGAACATTTCACAGCAAGGCAGGTTGTAGCTCAAGGTTCAGGGGGATTTCTGAAAGAATTACGTTGAAAAAGAAATATTTCAAATAGGCCGGAGTCTGTTTGTGTATTTAAATCTCATTTTAAACTCAACTTAAAGGGTAAAAAATTAAAAAGACGAGTGAGGAGTTAAGCAACAGGTGTAGAGAACCTCAAAGACATGTAATATGATCTTTTGGTTTGTATATAATAGTTTTGATGCCAAATTTGGCACAGTCTGGAGCCGTGTTGTGGCATGTCAGACCACGCAGGAAACAGTGTGGCGCTATTCAGATAACATGACAGCATGAATAACCTAAATCTTAAATTAACATGATTACATTGTCACGACCGGCTCAAGAAATCATGACAAAACAACGTATCATGAGGAAAAGAGAGCAACGGCTCCAGCATTTATTTTTCCCCATGCACCACGTCAACTCAAAAGTAAGTATTAA